>BQNB010196649.1:0-11272 GCA_026074375.1 Tanacetum coccineum | reverse complement strand
CTTCTCACCCTTGGCTCCCATGCACGACTATGTGCTCAAGTTGTCATTGAGCCTTCATCTTCCCATCTCTTTCTTTCTCTCTAATAATATGGCTAAGTATTTCTTATATCGTCCCCGACCTCCGAATCAAACTTAGTTGTTAATTTTATATGTTAACAAACAACCCAACATATCTAAAAGAAAAAATGCATAGCTAATCTTAATGTGACATGTGGCATATTTGGTCTACAAATTGAAAGTCACAAAGTGACCAGTTTGATGCATTCACTTTCCAACTTTTGTACAAACATAATATTATATTATGTATTTATTACATTTTAACTCCTATTCGTTTGGGTGAAGGTCACCAATAAACATAGTTACTTTCCGCCATTCCCCCCCCCTTTCAAACCACTCTGCACCATCTTTGTAATAGCCACTTTTCCCCCTCGATTCCTCGCCTCCCCCTCCATCTCCATCACCTTTTTTTTCGTCCCAACTAGATAAAAGTCATTCGAAAGCTCCCTCACATGCCATGTGACAACCATGACTTGAGCAGGTTGGTCAAACCATAGTGTTGACCTAAATGTATCTATTGCAATGTATGGTTATGTGTTTATACGTGTTTATATGTGTTTGTGTGGGATATGTGAGATTGGATAATCAATCCATTAAGCGTGATCGTCTCATTGGGATTGGATTAGTGTTGAATTTTGTGAAGTTCATTTCGTTCACTTTTGGTGACAAGGAAATGATTTCGGTGATTGAAGCGGTTTCGCGTTAATTGTGTAAGTAATTATACGTATACGTATTTTTGTGTTAGTGATTTAAGATAAGTTTTGGTGTTGAGGGTTAAGTTAAGAGAAATGAGTTATTTGATGAAGAAACTTCATTTTAATCACTTATATTGATAATGGAATTGATTGGGTATTTTGAGAGAATCGTTTTGGTTAATATGTGGATGCCTAGGAGATGAATTAAAATGAGAAGCGTGTCATTAGTGAAAAAATGAGTTGTTAAAATAATTGAGTTTTTGGTAAACTTTCCATATATAGAAAGTGAATTTGGAAATGAAAAGTTATTTTTAGAAAAGTTAATTATTTTTAAAAATCTAGTAAATTGCGTTTAAGCAAAAATGTATGTGCAAATAAGCTTAGGTTTTATAAAAATTGAAGGTATTGTAAATAATTATGTAATTAATAATAATAATAAAAAAATAAAAAAAAATACAAGGCCAATCGGCCGATTTAAAGAAAAAGGAAAAAGAAAGAAAAAAAAGAGTTTGAATAGGAAACAAATTATAATTATATGTTATTTTAGGATCTCTTTAGGGAGGCTAATAAATACAAATCTAATCCCTGACACTCTCCTCAATTTGTTCGGACCGTTTTTTACAAGAGAAGAGGAAGGAGATAATTTTTAGGTTTCTTGGTTAAGGTATTTTCTAATCCTTTTGATTAATTCTAGTTAAATTTTAATTCTTGTAATCTAAGCTTGATGAATTAGGGTTTATAAATTAGGGTTTATAAATTAGGGTTTTATGTTTCTAAAGGTTTATGATGTATAGATCATGTTTGATCATTCGTTTGATTGTTTTCATGATTGGGTTAGTCGATTAGGGTCTAGATCGCCCGAATTAGTTGTGTAATTCACTGCAGAATTTTAGGCAGTTTTGTAATGACTATAAATCAATCATAAATTATCAAATAAACAATTTACAATATACTGGAGATAACCTCAGAGAGTCTACTTTCCAGAAAAGTTAGACTCGTGAGTTATTTTGGTTAGGGAGTGCGGTAAAAAGGATGTACAAAATCTGGGGTGTAAAACAGTGATGAATTTCAGTTTTTGGTTTTGATTTTTTCATAAAATACTTAGACATCTAGTTAGAAGCTAAAAATTACGTGGAAGTTATTTAATATATTGTGTGTGACCCTTGAATTTTTTCTAAGTATGAAAGGAGGTCTAAAGTGGTCAGCTAGTGCCATACTTTTCAGAGGTCAGATTCTAGACAAATTCTGGACACTTTAGATTAATGAATTTCAAAAGGGTATTTGTAAAAGGGTAATTGCTTTGGGAGATCTATGAGAGGTTCATAGGACATATAAGTATCATGTTGAATTTTGGTTTGAATTGTTGGAGTGTTTAAGTGGTACGTTTAGGACGCGTAAGTGAGTATAAAATTCTTCTCAAAACCAGAAAATATAAAGTGTAGCAGTTGAAGTGTAAATGGATATGTAGGTGTTGGGAAAAGGTTTAAATCCAAGTATAGGAATTAGATAGATAGCTTACGATATCCATCATAGTTGATGTTCATAATATTGGTTGGAATGATAATTAATGGTTAGCTTTTATTGTGTGCTTAATGGTTTAGAATTATACGGTAAAGTGTTTGTGAAGTTTTATGGGATTTTTCTTTTTGGGAATCTCAGCATCAAGTGAGTTTCATAGCACCTTTTTTCTTATGTTGTCTTGGGAAACAATGGTTTCTTGAGTTAAATGTTTTAGTTACTGTGATTATGTGTTTGTATGTTATATGGTATGCTCCATGGCTTTGTGATCAATTGGAGTCGTGTATGTGGTATTCTCCATGGCTTGGTAATCAATTGGGGTTATTATTTTATTATTGTTGTTGTGTTTGTGAATAAGTATGGTTAGTTCGGTTGCGAGTGGTGCTTACCACAATCAAATCCAACTGAAGGGTTGAAGTTAAGATACCTTATGACTTTTTTGTGTTCCGATCGGAGGGTAGTGAGCTACCCATGACCCTATTGTGAGTATGGAATGATAGACCCAGTGGACTGTGGTGTCATGTGTGTTGTTTTGGATTGTTTTACTAGTCGCAGCAATTGTTTTGTAAGATTTTGTTATGTGTCTTAACCCTATGACTCTCACCAACCGTTGTGTTGACGTTTTTAAGCATCATTTTCAGGTGAGCTTCATGAGAATATTGAGGTTAAGAGAAGTGGCTAGAGCGACTGCTAGGAGTGCATTGGAGTTCGCTCCTGAGTTTGTTTATGTTTATTGTTTGGATTATGTTCTGCATGTCATTTATTGATGAGACCTCTTTCTCATTAATAAAGACACTATTAGGTTTTGGGTATTGTTATGACACTTTGTGTCTTTGCTTTGCTTTACTTTAGTTTTCATTTTAGTATTCTCTGTATAGACACCATGTGTTGTGATGATATCCATTCTTGTTTATGCCTCACGTTTTCGCCTTGGCGGGGTGTGACAGATTGGTATCAGAGCCTTTGGTTATAGAGAACTAGGTGGTTGAGCCTAGACTATAGCTTAAAGGTCCCTCTTATAGTTGTATTTTAGGGCATAAGTGTTTGTGTACGTATATACCATATGTTCCCGCTATCTAAAAGCTTTGAAATTCTTTCTATTTTGAATCTATATTATATAATATTGTAATATCTACTTTTTCATTATGGGATACTAATAGTATATACACCTTTGTTATTGTTATAGTCATGTTCTTCCATACCCTGGAGATTAGTTGGGAGGAGATTGTTTACCGCACTGGACACCCGGAGTTGGTGTGACTTTTGAGAGAGAATAGTCCATACCCTAAAGCGAGGCCCAACATAAGTTTATTTCATTTTCTACCTCGATGCGTTGCTATAATCGAGGATTTGCTTTTTTATTTTGGGTCCACAATGTGACTTCTGTTTCGCTTTGGTCAATTGGGATTTTATGGTCGTTAGATTGGATTATCATGTTTGAGTTATATTTGGATTATTATTAAGTGCTATGTGGTAGATGTGTGTTATCCATTGAGATGTATGGTCTAGGCAGGAGAAGTACAGTGTGAAAAGGTTCCAATGATAAATTATGGTTCGGACAAATAATTATAAAGGCAACACACACGTGGACTTGTGACTTTGATTGCATTGATCATTATTGCTTGTATGTATTATGTAAGGATGTAAGTCTGGATAGTTGTGTAGATGGTAGTGTAGATGTGATGTGAGATCCTGTTAAGGATGGTTGTGTGGTTAGAGAATTCCTCTTAACCGATTGGTGCGAATTATGTTAGGTTGGGTTGCGTTAGTTGGGTTAAGGTTCCCATTATCATCGTTTGTGCGGTTACATCGTGATAATGTTGGTATTGTCGTCGCGATTCTTAAGTTGGTTCGTTAGCTCGTTGTTCGTTGAGATATCCAACGCTCGTGTTGGTATTCTAGGGTGTTATCACTAGGAATGGTGTTCTATCGTTTCTTCCGTTCGGTTGTTTTGATTGGGTTTCTTTGTCATAAGGTGACTATACTTTTTGGTTTGGTTCTAAGGACGATTGGTTTGATGTGAGTCCTTATGGTTTGTTATTGTTTGTTTGTTTGCAAGAGTTCTTGTCGTGTTCGTTTTCAAGTAAATTAATATTCTGGTATTGGAATTCTTAAGGTATTTTGGAGTCTATTTTGCTATCATGATGTTTTTTTTGTTACTTGTGAGTCATAAAATTGACATTTGAAAGTAAGTTTGTTGTAGTCGATACCATATTGTTTAGGTGTTAAAAACTTCTTTTAAAAAAAATAAATTATATAAATAAAATGCAACACATTTTTTTTAAAAATCATCTTTTGATTTCTTTTATGAAAACCATAATTAAAATAAGTTTATGAAAATTTTATTTAAATTTATTTTTACACTTAAAATTATTTGCATTATTAACTAAGGTGATTCTATTGTTTTAAAATGATTGGTATAAGGTTATGAGGGAAAGTTTCCTTGGGTAAAAATTAGTTTTGGTACAAAGGTTCTTAATCTTTTAATTAATGGGTCGTGGTACGTGGTATTATTCGTTGGGGGTGTTTCTAGAAATCGTTGATGTGTTTGTTAGGTCGGAGGTTCGTTCTTCTTGTCGACGTTTACATTCGGTTGATTTTTTTCTTTTTGGAATCGTGTGATTTTTGGGTCCATACCAATTGGTGCATGTGAAGTGGTGCTAGAGTTGATGTTAGGACGTATCTTCTGGGTGGTGCGATTGATAGTAGCGAAGCGAATGGAATTATTCGCGGATTCCCAAGTTGGATATAGAGAGTTCTCATACTTCTACTTTTGATGTCAGTCACCTACCTTAGTTATGAGAGTGTTGATGTAGTCGTAGGAGAGAATTGGTTGTTGAGACATAAGGCTGAGATGGTATGCCACGAGAAGGTAGTTAAAATGCCTTGGTAATTTGGAGAGTGCTTAAGGTTCGGGGAGAAAACGAACTAAAGAGGATACGAGGTCTCGTAGGAGTACCAAGGAAGATGAGTTGAGATTATGTGATATCTTTGTAGTATGTGAGCCCTCTAAAGTGTTCCTAAGGAATTAGTAGGTTTTACCCTTCATCGTAGAATAGGATTTCCGTATGAATAGTACAAGGAGCGACCAACGATTTGCAAAGGCTGTGTCGGTTTGCCGTCTTTTGAAAGGCAAGAGGTCTGGAATGATTGCAGGAGTTTCAAGGGTGAGGTTGGTTCGAATGGTAACTTGTTGTGGAAAGCGTCTGTATTGTTTGGTAGAAAGAAAGGTGGGTAGTTTGGAATGTGCATAGATTATCTCGAGAAGAGTGAGATAAAAAAAATTCGGTATTTGATGTTCACCAATGGTGGGTGCACAGGGGGATCGACGTAGCCTAAGACTTTTTTTTAGGGATGCGTAATGAGACACGGTAAAGTTTACGGCTATGCCTTTTGGGTTACCATGCACCAGCGGTTTTAATGGAGTTAATGAGCAGAGGGTTTGTGGTTTATGGCCGAATATAGATCATGCTAGTTAAAGTTATATATACAAACATTTTTAAACCGACCCGAAGTCTCAAGGAGGGGTACGTAGTATAGCACGTGAAGATGATCGTAGTGCACTGAAGGGAAGAAAAGATGTTTTGTACGTTTAAGTTTTCCAACAACGTGGAAGCGGAGCAAAGAGGAAGCTATCTAGATGTGGAAGGAATCAAATGGGTAATGAGCCGATCTTGGCATTGCAGAGAGAGCAAGACGATTTATTGTAGTATTTTTATGACCCGAGAAGCAAGGATTTTGGAAGCATAGCTTGGAAAAGAGAGAAGGTGATTGCTTGTACGTCAGCGACAACTGAAGGTTCTTATGAGGATAGACACATGGCACTATCGTGGAGGTTTTGCCTTATAATGCTAGAGGCATAAGTTGATCGAGACATGGAGAGTAATCTATACGATCATGAATGTCTCCAACACACTTTCAATCGGAAGGATTTTGAAATGAGCAAAGATGATGGATGGATGTTAGTTAGTGAGTTTAATTTCTGATGGCCAAGTACCATCTAGGAAAGGCAAATGTAGATGTTGTACCATAGAGTAGGAAGAAGGAATGAAGCCAAGAATGAGTTCGAGATAGATGTACGACAATCCAATCTAGGTTTGAGAAAAGGATGTTGGTGGCATAAGGTAAGATGTCCAAAGCAAAGAACACGTCAACATAAGATGTTGATTGGCTTGGACCAATGAGTGTGAAAAGAGATGAAGAGTGGTTCATATTGGTTAGATAAGGTTCGGACCTCCATTTGGAGAGATGTAAGGACCTTGGCTATTGAAGAGGCGTATACGACAAAGTATTCTATCCATCTTGGAGCGGATACGATGTTGTGTGGTTTTAGGTTAACTAATCGATGGCTGAGTATAAAGAAGGATATAGCTAGTTGCGGTAGTAAGTAGTTAGCGTATTCGGAAGTGGAAGTTGAGTATCAAGGGTCTTCGAGATTGTTGCTACAACCTGAGTTACCCGAGTAGAAGTGGGAAAGGATAACTAAGGATATTGTTTTCAAGTTACCAAGTGTGAGTAGTGTATACGATGCGATTTAGGTGTAGTCAATGGACTGACTAAGTTACCCCATTCCTAGCTATGCTTAGGACAAGTATGGTAGATTTTTGAGGTAATTGAAATACTTACTTTCGTGAGATGAGTTTTTTTCCTAAGGTGGGGATTATCATTCGAGTATGGATTTACTTCATTTGAAGCATGGTATAGAAAGGAATTTAGGTTACCGTTTTATGGGCCGTAACTGGAGAGAGTGAGTTGAATGGATCGAATTTGGTACAAGAAACAACCAACAAGATAGTGGTAATACAGGAAAGGCTTGAGGCAGCCAAATTGTCGAAAGTGTTAGCTTGGTAGTAGTGGGAAACTTTTGAATTAATGCTGGTAGGTTATGGGTGGTTGAAGGTCTCACCTTGGAGAGGTGTAGTACGTTTGGAAAGAAAGACAAGTTAGAACCGAGTTATGTAGGACCATTTGAGATCTTTGGATATATTGGGCCTACAGTTCGGTTGAGAATTTATGTCTTATGAGCTGAGTATCGGAAATTGGATTGGGAGGTCTGATGAAAGTTTGAGTTAAACCTGAATTTGATGTTGATTCTTTAGATACGTTAAGTTTTGTAAACATCTTATATCTTAATTTCAAGACAGTTCTTGTTTGATGAGTTGCGAGGTTAAGATATAAAACGTTGTTACAATAACTTAAGGGTTTTGATAAGTTTTCTCGATGACGAGCGAGGTACATGTAGTGGGATGCTTCTTTTCGTTTGGGGTTGTTGTGTTGCTAATTGCACCCTTGTGGGGGTAAGCAAAGTCATTAGCAGTTGGATTCGGATTTTGGAAGTTAGTCGAGGTTAAGGTTGACAAGACTCTTTGTTTTGTCAAGGAACCGATGATGTTGTGGACCGAGAGGTCATGAGTAAAAGCGTAGTATGATAGCATTAGTGAAAGTTCGTTGGGATTCGAAGCGTGGTCCTGAGCTTACTTAGGAACGCAAGGATCAAATGAGGTCTAAGTGTCCTCCGTTGTTTGTCGATAGTGTAAGGACTCGGAGTAGTATAAATTAGGGATTGAGATTTTCTCAAGGTTGGTGAATCTCTAGTGACAACCATGACTTTGAGCAAGTTGGTCAAACCGTAGTGTTGAACCTCAAGTGTATCTGTTGCAATGTCTGGTTATGTATTTATACGTGTTATATGTGTTGTGTGGGATATGTGAGTTGGATATCAATTCATTAAGCCGTGATATGTCTACATTGGGATTAGATTTGTTTGAATTTTGTGAAGTTCATTTCGTTCACTTTTGGTGACAAGGAAATGATTTTGGTGATTGAAGCGGTTTTGCGTTAATTGTGTAAGTAATTATACATATACGTATTTTTGTGTTAGTAATTTAAGATAAGTTTAGGTGTTAGAAGTTAAGTTAAAAGAAGTGAGTTATTTGATGGAGAAATTTTATTTTAATCACTTATATTGATAATAAAATTGATTGTGTATTTTGAGAGAATTATTTTGGTTAATATGTGGATGTCTAGGTGATGGATTAAAATGGGAAGTGTGTCATTTGTGAAAGAAATGAGTTTGTTAAAATATGAGAGTTTTTGGAAGACTTTCTATTTTTAGAAAGTGAATTTGCGAAATGAAAAGTATTTTGAGAAAGTTAATTATTTTTAAAAGTCTAGTAAATTGCGTTTAAGCAAAAAGGTATGTGCAAATAAGTATAAGTTTTTATAAAAATTTAAGTATTGTATATAATTATGTAATTAATAATAATAATAATAATAAAATAAAAAATAAAAAAATACAAGGCCAATCGGCCGATTTAAAGAAAAAGGAAAAAGAAAGAAAAAAAAGAGTTTGAATAGGAAACACATTATAATTAGTATTTATCTAGGTTCTCGTAGGGGGGGTGCGTTATAATACAAAACTAATCACCTAACCCTACTCTCCTTAGTTCGGCCGATTTTTTACACACGAGAGAAGAGAGAATTTTAGGGTTCTTGATTAAGGTATTTTCTATTCCTTTGATTAATTCTAGTTAAATTTTAATTCTTGTAATCTAAGCTTGATGGATTAGGGTTTATAAATTAGGGCTTTTATGTTTCTTAAATTTTATGATGAATAGATCATGTTTGATCATTCGTTTGATTGTTTTCATGATTGGGTTGGTCGGTAGAGTTTTTGGTAAACTTTCCATATATAGAAAGTGAATTTGGAAATGAAAAGTTATTTTTAGAAAGTAATTTTCAAGCAAAATGGTTTAATAAATTAGCTTAGGTTTTTATAAAACTTAAGATATAAAGATAATTAATTAATTAATAAAAGAAAAGAAATAAAAAAATTTTTAGGCATGAATAGTAAAATCCAAAAATTAGAAAAGAAAAAAAAAGAGTTTGAATTGAAATCAAATTGTAATTAGATTTATCTAGGGATTTCCTTGTGGCCTATAAATACCAAACTAATCCCAAACCCTTCCCTTCATTATTTTGGCCGATCCAAGGAAGAAGAAAAAAAAGAAAAGCTAGGGTTTTCTTTGCTAAGGTAAATTTTCTAATCTTGTTCAATTCTAGTTTTAATTTTTCAATTCTAGTAATCCAACATGATGGATTAGGGTTATGAATTAGGAGTTATAAATTAGGGTTTATAAATTAGGGTTTTAATTTTCTGGAAGTTATAGTTTAATGATGATTGGGTGATCATTAGTTTAATGGGTTACGTGTTTTGATCATGCGTTAGGGTTTAGATCGCCCGAATTAATTGTTTAATTCACTACAGAAAGTTAGGCAGTTTTGTAACGAGCATAACTCAATCATAAATTATCAAATAAATAATTTACAACATACTGGAGATAACCTCAGAGAGTCTACTTTCCAGAAAAGTTGGCCTCGTAAGTTTTTATGGTCGGGAAGTGGGTCAAAAGGGCGTTACAAAATCAGTGTGTAAAACAGTGACGAATTTCAGTTTTGGTTTTGATTTTTCTAAAAATACTTAGACAACTAGTTAGAAGCTAAAAATCACGTAGAAGTTAGTCTATATATTGTGTGTGACCCCTGAATTTTTGGTAAGTATGAAAGGAGTTCTAAAGTGGTCAGCTAGTGCCATACTTTTAGGAGGTCAGATTCTAGGCGAATTTTGGACACTTTGGATTAATGAATTTCTAAAGGGTATTTGTAAAAGGGTAATGGCTTTGGGAGATCTATGAGAGGTTCATAGGACATATATGTAGCATGGTGAATTTTAGTTTGAATTGTGGAAGTGTTTAAGTGGTACGTTTAGGACGCGTAAGTGAGTATAAAATTCTGCTCCAAACCAGAAAATATAAAGTGTAGCAGTGAAGTGTAAATGGCATATGTAGGAGTTGGAAAAGGTTTAAATCAAGTATAGAACTATGGTAGATAGCTTAGATATCCATCATAGTTGAGGTTACATCATATTGGGTTGAATGCCTAATTGATGGTAGCTTATTGTGTGCTTAATTGTTTAGATTATCCGTGAAGTGTTTGTGAAGCTTTTGTTGGATTCTTTTGGGAAGCTAAGCATCAGGTGAGTTTCATAGTCCCACTTTTAATATTTTACATTGGGATGGAAATGATGCAAAGATGTTTTGGATGTGTTTAATCGCTGCGATTATGTGGTTATTATATGTGGTATGCTTAATGTTGTTATGATTTATGTGTGATTCCGGTTAAAGGGTAGTGCTTCTACTTATTCCAAATCTAATTGGAGGATTGAGATAAGATCTCATTTCTGTGTGATTCCGGTTGGAGGGTAGTGACTCTACTCATTTCAAATCTAACTGGAGGGTTGAAATAATACTCCATTCTGTGTGATTCCGATCGGAGGGTAATGGATTACCCTAGGCTTTGTTATGTGGATCGTGGGCACGTTTCGTCCCGTTGTGATTGATTGTGAGTTGTACGATAGCCTATGTGATAGCTAACTTAAATTGTTCTGCCATGATATGTTATGTTAATCGCAAGAAATTGTTTTGTTTTTTTTAAGGATTGGTTTGTGTGTCTTAAACCTATGACTCTCACCAACCGTTGTGTTGACGTTTTTAAGCATCATTTTCAGGTGTGCTTAACGGTGCTAAGTTAGAGCGAAGTGGTTAGAAGAGACCGTAGGATGCTTGGAGTTATTTATGCTTTCTGTTTGAATAATTGCGTTTGCATGAATTGTTTGGATTATGTTTTGCATGTCATTTATTGACGAGACTCTTTCTTATTAATAAAGACTCCATTAGACTCTTTGCATGTCATTTATTGACGAGACTCTTTCTCATTAATAAAGACACCATTAGGTTTTGGGTATTGTTATGACACTTTGTGTCTTTGCTTTACTTTAGTTTTCATTTTAGTATTCTCTATATAGACACCATGTGTTGTGATGATATCCATTCTTGTTTACGCCTCGCGTTTCCGCCTTGGCAGGGTGTGACATGCCACTTCTTCCCACCACCGGAAACATCATCTGTCACATCATTATCCTCCTCATCAACCAACCCCAAAGA
>BQNB010196646.1:0-11272 GCA_026074375.1 Tanacetum coccineum | reverse complement strand
AATCGTAATCGTTAAGTTAACTCGTGTAAGCTAAAAATGATCATTCAATATAAACGGGCATCAAACAATTAAATGTTTACATCAAGCAAGTGTTAAGTAATTATTTTGAGGACAATTAATAACTTTGTTCATTTTATTTTTATTGGTTACGTAAATTTGTTACGTTTCGCGATAAAGTACGTTTAGGCATACCCGGAACCACATTAATTAATCTACGCTTCAACAAATGCCTATTATTATTTCCAATGATCAAAAAGTTATAAACTTTACCCATGGTTGTTAAAAGTGACGCCCCATATACAAGAAATAAGCCAAGGTTTATAAATTCTCAAGTATTATACATTACATTTACTTACTTACAACAAAAGTAGAAGTATACTTTCATTTCTTTTCTTTTTACCAAGAATTATGCAAGTAAATATCTAGTGAAACACAACCCTTATTTTCATGGGATGATCCCTACTATTTGGTGACAAAGAAACATAACAATTAAAGACCTAGTACATGTACATTGCAAAGTTAGTAAGACTTAAGGCATGACTAGTGGTTTTGACCACTAGTCATCCCCTTTTTGCTCAATATTGCCCCCCTAAGACCATAAGTCTTGGTCTTTCTTTTATCACTTAGATAACTCTTGGTAATTTATAAGTCATGCAATACTAGTGAATAAACAGACACAACTCTTAAACTTGATAAAAACCAACTTGTTCTCCCATTGTCCTCTTGCTTGGCCATGACAACAACCCAACAACACAAACCATCCATAAAATTTTATTCTACAACATTTACAAGCATTCACATATCATATCTAAGATACCTCAAGGTGTTTAGAAGGATCGGTTTAAGCATTTTCAAGGTTTAAACGAGGAAAAGCAAGATTAGGGTTTTGTGGTTAATTAGGGTTTTCTAATTGTGGAAGCTAGGGTTTAAAATCTAAACAAGGGTTTAGAGCATATTTCTCACCATCATACATCACTCTAAGGTTATCTAAAAGCCCTCATCTTTTCATAATTATGATTCTATGTGTATATAAGTTCTTTATAGCAAAAATCACCATTTAGGACTTTTAAACATGTAAAAAGAGTTTTTACTTGTGATCATCATTTTGTACACTTTTTCATATGTTATGTGATTGGTAATATCATGATATAATGGGATTATAAGTATTGTAACATGTTGGTTAAGTGTAAAAATGTATATGTATAAACTAGTA
Organism: Tanacetum coccineum; assembly: GCA_026074375.1. Classification (NCBI taxonomy): domain Eukaryota; kingdom Viridiplantae; phylum Streptophyta; class Magnoliopsida; order Asterales; family Asteraceae; genus Tanacetum; species Tanacetum coccineum. The sequence continues at coordinate 10,059 of BQNB010196646.1, read as the reverse complement.
AGTAAAGTTACATAAGAAAGTTTATGATTTAATAGCCTTGTTAAGAACTTGTTAACTTGGACAAATGGACAAATGATGGACCTATGGACTATATAATATATATGACATAGTATATTAAGAGTTACAAAGGACTTGTGGTAAATTATGAAGTTAAAAAGTATATAAAAACAAAGTTATACAAATAAACTCAAAAAGATATTTAGGGACTGTTTTGGCATGAATTTTTAGGCATGGATTTTATATTTTATAAACATACTATATCTCATCATGATTCCGGGCATATAAGGAACTTGAAAAACTGATTTATAACGAAAAAGATACGTAGTTTACGAGTTTTACGCTAATAACCAGAGTTATAAAAGAATTTTTATAAAAACTTGTTATAAAAATTCTACAAACAGAAGGTTTGGTGTTTTTATTAAATCACACATATTTTTAGGATTCCAAAACAATAAGAAACGTAATTTTTCAATTAAAAACGAAGAAGTTATGAATTACGCGAGTTTATATACTTAAAATGTATAAAAATACTTTTATAAAACTAATTTTATAAAAGTTACTGTTCATCTCATGAATATTTGTTTTTTTAAACCTTATAAATAAATAGAACTTTCAATTGCGAGACCGTGCTCGAAAGAATTACTAAAAACGGAGCTAAAACGAATAAAATACGTCGTTTACGATAATTAAAGTTTATAAAAGTAATTTTATAAGCTATGAACAGTAAAATTTACTATTCATCAGCAGACCCAAATGTATAAAATGTGATAATTTTGATACACCTTTCAATTACAAAGACGTGCTCGAAGGAATCGCTAACATCGGGTTTAAAACGAATAACTTATTACATTTACGGGTTTTACGATCACTAAATCTATATAAATAAATTTATAACTAGTGTGAATAGTAAAAAGTACTGTTCACAAGAGGTCATGAAATACAAAAATGTCATAATTTGATACGTCGTCTTAATACGAAAGCGTGGACATAAGAAACGCAAGAAACGGACTTGAAACGCGAAAGTTACGCCAGTTTTACTACAACGGAAATTATAAACGTTTTAACTTATTAAACACAATTTTACCAAAACAATTAGATGGTGATTAGCTATATAGAATTATATATGGTAGTAGTTACCCAATGTGATTAGTACTTATACGACCTATATTGGATTAGGTTGCATTCGATCATTACCGTGACACATTTTCTGTGATATACTTGATATACGCTCACTCAAAGTGAGTTCATAGCTCCATGTTTTACATGATTTGTTTTATAACTTTATGGGGTGAGAAACATGCAATGTTTTATAATTGGACACAAGTGGATAAGTTTTACATTATGATTACGTGTTGCCTAAGTAGCGATAACCCTAGTTGAGCCCATTATCATGAACTGTCAGTTACTGGATTGTGAGCGCGAATGTTATGAATAGATCTATTAGGATTGACATCCCCGTTCGGGTGATTAGCTATCACTGGGCAAACAAACGTATACCATGTCGAACATAGGATGTTGTGGGTTAGAACATCATCACGGGCAATGTAGGCCATTTATATGGTATTCATTTATGTCGAGCTTCAGTGTCATGAGCTTAGGGCAACGTAATTACATTTATATGATGTCTGCATCTGTTGCATTATCATACACTTGGGAAATCTTATGGTCCTACAATATACGATTTATCAAACCTATGAATTCACCAACATTATTGTTGACGTTTTAAAGCAATGTTTTTAGGAGGTCAATAAGCACGAGGTGCAAGGGATACATTGGTGGTTTTGATTTGGATATCATGCATTAAAGATTTTGTCGCATTACATTTTGTATATCTGTTATGGGCTAGAAATCTTTGTATTTTGAACAAGTGAACAAGTGAAGCTTCGGGCTTATGTAACAAATACTTTGTTAAATCCAATGTATCGGTTTTAAACGACTTTTTGGTCGTTCTATATATATCTTGTGTTATTGATCTATGAAGTAACACGCCCCGGACCCTTATTCCGCTGCGACCCAATTTGGGGGTGTTACAATAACGGTTCTTGTTTGATGAGTTGTGAAATTACGATTCAAGTTGTTACTTGGTTTAAGGCTTTTGAAGAATTTTCTCGAGGATGTGCAAGGCTTGGATGATATGATTTGGATACTTCTTTACACTTGCAGCATTTCTATGCTATTATTTATTCGCTATGTTTCTAAGCGTACTTTTACCTCGATCATATTCCGGTTGCTATATGACACATAACTCGTTTTTCCCCGCGCTAATTTTGGAATTTAATAGGGTATATGACCTTACCGTGCATATTGCAAACAACTATTTTCTCATCTACTATGTGGATTGACATTGTTTTACCGTGGAAATATGTTACTTTAACGTTTCATTCTTGAAGACGTCTGATGAGATGGGTTACGTCTTTAGTTACCCTAGAAACAATTCGTCTAGGAGCGTCATCACTCTAGTTGTTTGGTTGTATGGCCATCGCCTGGAAGACTCCTTTTGAGATAAAATGATTGACATGAGGATGAGAACCTTATACTTGATAATTTGGTTGATTATGTAACCATGATAACAATATTCGTTCTGGCGTTTGTGTTTCGAAGATGGTACTTATTTGGACGAGTAGAAGTCCTTTAGTAACAAAACATGTACAAGTCAAATACTTTCTTAAATATCTTTTTAAAACGTAATGCACTAGTATTTTTTAACGGATACATCATTTTAGTTTCAAAACCTATGTGACATAAAGTACGTTTAGACATCAAATTTTGTTGAATATATTTATTCAACCCACGTTCGGAAAAATGTTTTTACTATCAATATATAAATTCTTTTGCATCAGTTTCATTGTGTTTGGTTGTTATGACTTCAAATTTTTGAAAATCTTTATTATAACTTTAATTTTAAAAATCATTATCTTGACTTCAATATAAAAAATAATAAAAAATTATTTTATGTTACTTGAAATACATTTTTGGTCAAAACCTTTTTTACTACGATTTATGTCGAAAACCTAACTTTGTTGGAAGTTACTATGAAATACAAACTTTTTGCAAACATATTTTTTAGATGACAATCATTATGGAAGATTTAGAACTATATATGTGAGAACATTTATCTTTTTCTCTATATAAACTTTTGTCGCATCTCTGTTTGAAGGAATGTTATTTCATTAAATTTCAAGTTACATCATATATATGGACACTACTGGAATTATAATTTGGTCAAAGTAATTACTCAAATAGATTTTGTGGACAATTTTTAAAACCATATCTCTAAGAGGAAACACGCACAACTCAAATAGATGTTGTGGACAATTTTTCAAACCGTAGTACTAAGTGTTAGTGCCACACTATACAACTGGAACTTGTTTGGATATTTGGAACGGAGAGGCTGAATACATTTAAGTAGTGCCTCGCATAAACACTATAGCATACATACATTGAATTGTGTTAAGTTACTTTAGGTAACCTGAACTATCTTTGGAGATTTGTTATAAAGTGTTACGTTAGTTTAGGTAACGGGGACTGTGTTAGAAACTCGAGTCATTTTGGATTCTCGACTTGTTTTTGGCAACTTGATATTGATTTGAAAAACTATTATTGGACATCAACACTTTTAAAAACTATATTTTGTGTGCATATTCCTATTATTTTCAATATTTGACCATTTTTATCATGCTTTTCAGGTGACATTTCGAAAGTGGAAACTTAGTGCTCTACATTTAGACATTTGCAAAATGTCATGGTCTTTGAAAAAATTCGCTCCTTTTGGAAATCCCGTGTTTTGATGAAAGACCAACTGTCTTGTGTCATGTAATTTTTAAACTTGTGTTCCGGGATTATTGTAATTCAGATAATTCGTGTCACAACCCGTAAAATTTACGACCAATATTATAACCGTTTTCGTTCATCATTTTAAACTATTATAAATTATGAGTAATTTTTACGTTTAATCGGGAAGTTATCCCATGTTTATCTGAGATTTGTTACCGGAAGCATTCCGGGTTTCTACTTAATGTAGTCTTTTGACAATAGTCGCGTTTCTACGTATCGGGTTGGTATTTAAAATTTCAGAATTTTATTCGGTGTTATAGCGCGTTTTTTGGGTATACCGTAAACCGATGAAAAAAATATCTAAAGCATACTAAGAAATATCAAGGAGGTCTTAGGATTCTTAATTCAAATGAACTTTCCAAGAATGACAACAATTCCCCCTTGTTTCCCCCTTTTGGCGTCCCCCCTTCCAACATTCCCCCTAAATTTTTGCTACTATTGTCCCCAAGATGCCAAGCAACCTTAATCCTTATCCATGAAGGTTCTAGGTTTAAATCCATGCAATGAACCTAGACACCTCCTTTCCATTACTTAATTCAAATCACCATTCATTTCATTCATTTATTTCCACTCTCTAAAAACACACACTCATAATTTTCCCTCTCCTGTTCCTCTCCTTGTCGTCCGTCGCCAACCACCACCACACCACCACCATCGTTCGACCTTGATCAAGATTTTGGAAGCTCAAGTGTATTCGGGGTTATATAAATAGTTAGTTTTGGTATTATTCGTGTTGTTCGTTAGCTTTGATCATCTTTTTGTTCATCCAAATCAGTAAGTTCATCTTTTTTAAATTTTAGTTGTACTTCCTTGATCTTCATAACGTTTAGAAACTAGTTGTACAAGCGGATCGTTAAAAATTAAACTTTAAAGTTAACACAACCTTAAAAGGTTGTGTCTTTGGTTCGAAAATCTCAAAAAGGGAAGAAAGAAAATGTTAGTTTTATTGTCGTGGTGAAACTTTTAAAAAAGCATGATTTTTATAAAGCTTTATACTTGTTTTAGCTTATTAATAAGCTCGATCGAGCTTATTTATGTGTCTATGTGTGTCGAACACAGTTACAAACCATAAAGGTTTGAACTTTATGCTTATTTGTATATTGTCTTATTTTCCTAGCTTATTTTATAGCATACTTGGTAACTTATAAGGTTTTAAGCTTAACGGGTTATATAAATATGCCCAAAGAGTGTAGTTTGGCTTTTGTGGGTTTCGGCCTAAGACCAAGCCCAAACCGTGGGGTAAAAGCCATAGCTTGGCTTATTAGTGGCTTATTTGTGTAGCTTATTTGATAAGCTAAAAGCTTATTTGCTTATTGAATTGCTTATTGGATTAATTTTTGGACCATTATTATACTATCTATTTCGTTTAGGCTTATTGGGCCTAAAAGCCCAATAAGGTCTCATTAACGTTTTCGGCTTATTTTTATTACTTATTAGAACTTATGAATATTATTATTATTATGGAAACTTAGTATTTACAAAACTTATGTTTAGGAATGTATTAATTTGAGGAAAAGCGTTGAAAGTATTATGGGATTAAAGTCTACGACTTAGGAAAACTAATATTTATGAACGGGTCATGTAGAAATTTTATAAAAAAATAGCATACTTATAATTATTTGGGAAAAAACTTATATTTTATGAAACCTTACTAAAAAATATTATTTATATATAATAAATAATATATATAAATACATATTTACATTTTATATTTAAGTATTTTCTTTAAATACCGGCAGTTAAGCGTGCTCGTGGAAGGGTAGCACTAGCATGAGTAACCTGCCGAGAAGTTACATAAATCAACATAAAAACATTAATTTTCTTTATAATATTTAAATCATTATTTTAAGTTACCGGGTAAAATGCCAAAATTTATTTATTTATAAATTTTCTAAAATACTCTATACTTAACTTCGTAACACGCTTCTTCAAGTCAAAACCACTATGACTACCACACGACAACTTTATCAAGGACACTTTCTTTGTAATAAACGTACAACTACTTTCCAAACTCTTATTCGATTTCATATTTTTTCATCGTGTAAATCCTGAAACCCGATCGTTTATTCATAGGTTGAGACCTAGCACTGTTGTGGGAACCCACATGATCGTTCTATTTCAGCTGTTATTCTTCACCAGTTATTGTGAGTTCATAGCCTCACGTTTTAATATTTTCACTTTACTACTTTAGGGTGAGAAACTTTGCTTGTTTTTAAAATATGGACACAATTACTTTACGTTACCTTTTCCTGATTACGTGTTGCCTAAGTTGCGAATAGACCACTGATGCCTGAACTATCATGAATCGTTAATTTCTTAACCAAAGGATTGGTTAAGTGAGCGAGAATGTTGTAAATAGATCTATTGGGACTAATTATCCCTATCCGGGTAAGTAGCACTTACTAGATTCGGGAGACACGAACAAACAGATATATACCATATCGGATTTCACTAGGTGATCTTGGTTAGATACCTCTAGGGCAGTTGAATATATAAAATAATTTAATAAATTTAAAAAATTTAATAACTAATAAATTTAATATATATTTATAATTATTTTATATATATACATAATATTTATATAACATAATAAATACAATATAAAGAATAAATAAAAATGATAATAAAATATAAAAAATAAATATATAATAATATAAAAATAATATATAATTCTAATATATTATAAAAATTATAATAATAATTAAAAAAGTAATATATAATATAATAAATTAAATAAATAAAAATTTAATAATTAGATAAAATATAATAATAAATAATAATATTATATTTAAATTTTACAATATTAATAAATAATATATAAAATATACTTAATAAATAAAATAATTTAATATATAAAATTAATATAATAATTATATATATAAATAAATATATATAATATAATATTATATAATAAAAATATTATAATATATATTATAAATTTTATATAAATTATTATAATTATATAAAATTATATAAAATTAAATAAAGTAAAGTAAATATAATATAAAAATAAATAATATTAATAAATATATCAATAAATAAAATTATAAATATATATAAAGAAATTAAAATTTATTTAAATAAATATTATTACAAATATATTCAATAAATTATATTTACTAATAAAAATTTAATAATAAAATTTTAAAAATTCTATAAACAATTATAGATAATATCATTTAATAATTAAATAAAATAAAAATAATATTAAATATATATATTTATTAAAAATATTATTATAAAATATAATATAATATATAGATATTATTACTATATAAAATATGTCATATCTATAAAAATTTAAATAAAATAAATATAAAATAATAATATAATAATTATATAATTAAGAATAATATAAAAAATTATATTTAAATATATAGAATTATAGATAATATTAATAAAATATAAAATTAAATAATCAAACATAAAAATATATAAAAATATATATAAATAAAAATAAATATAATGATATAAAACTAATTAATAAAATATAAATAAAATAAAAAAAATCATTATGATATTTTAATATATAAGTAATTAATTATAATATAAATTAAATTATCTTATATAATAAATAATAATATTATAATTAATATTACTAATATAAATAAATAAATATAAAAAATATCACTAAATAAATTAAAATACTACAAAATATAAACTATAAAAAAATAATAAATATTTCTAATATTATATAAACTAAAAATAAATATAATAATAATAATTATAATAAAATAATAAATATTAATATAAAAAAATAAAAAATATACAATAAAATAAAATATATAAATAAAAATCTAAGTATTAAAATATAATATAAAATATTAATATTAGATATAAAGAAATATTATATAAATAAGATATATATTTATCAAAATTTTATTATATAATATACATAAAATTATATAATAAAAATGAAACAAATAATAAAATTATAAAAAAATAATTATTATATAGAATAATTAAATTAATAATACATAATAATAATATTTTAAAATAATAATATTTGAATAAATTATAATAATATATAGTTTATATTAATATATAATAAATAATAAAGTATAAAATAAAAATATAGAAATATTATATAAAATATATATAAATTAAATAAATATAATATTGTATAATAAAATAAATATTAAAAATAAAATAAGGGTTGGGGAAATATAATATCATTAATATAATAATATATAAAATATAATTAAAATAGTCAAATAATATATATTATAAATATAATTATTAAAACTAAAAAAAAATATAATTATATAAATAATTAAAATATAATAAATTAATAATATAAATAATAAAATATATATATTATATAAAAAAAATTTAAATTATAACTAATATATAATTATTTAAATTTAATTATATAAATAAGTATATAATATTATATAACATTTATAAATATAATATATAAAATAATATAAATTATATTAAAATTTATAATATAATAATCGAAATAATTATATATTATAAATAATATTAATAAACTAATATATATTAATATTATAAAATATAATACATAATATTATAAAGAATTTTATAATGTAATTAATATATATAAAATATCTATCATAATATATAATAATAATATTAAAAATATTTATCATAATATATATACTAAAAAATAATAAAATATATAAAAATAAAAATTAAATAAATTATAATTAAAAAATAAATAAAGTAATGTTAAAAAAATACATTATATTTATAATTAACATAAAGAATTAAAATATATATATATATATCATAAATATAAATTAAATAAATAATATAAATATATATTAAATATTTAATATAAATACTTTTAATATTAATATATAAAAATAAAATAAAATACTAATATTAATATATAATAATAAAAATTCATATAAAAATATAAATAATTAATAAATATAATAATTATAATTTACAAATAATTATATATAATAATATTTATTACAAATAAATTATTATAATAAAATATATATAAAAAATCAATAATATATTCTATATACATAATATATATAAATATAATAATAAATATAAATTACTCTATATATAACAATAAAATATAATTAAATAATATATGATATAATTATAATATAAAATATATTATAAAAATAATTAGAATATTCAATAAAAAAAATCTATAAAATATATATATAATAAAAATATATTTTATATATATATAATAACTATATTATGAATATGAATACATCTTTACATTTATATTTAAGTATTTTCTTAAATACCTGCATTAAGCCGTGCTCGTGGCAAAGGGTAGCATTAGCATGGGTAACCTGCCGGGAAGTTACGTAAATTAACATAAAAACATTAATTTTCTTCATAATATTTAAATCATTATTTTGGGTTACCGGGTAAAATGCCAAAATTTATTTATTTATAAATTTTCTAATATACTCTATACTTAACTTCGTAACACGTTTCTTCAAGTCAAAACCACTACAACTACCACACGACAACTTTATCAAGGACACTTTCTTTGTAATAAACGTATAACTACTTTCCAAACTTTTATTCGATTTCATACTTCTTTCATCGTGTAAACTCTGAAACCCGACCGTTCATTCATAGGTTGAGACCTAGCACTGTTGTGTGAACCCACGTGATCGTTCAATTTCAGTTGTTATTCTTCACCAGTTACTGTGAGTTCATAGACCCACGTTTTACTATTTTTACTTTACTACTTTAGGGTGAGAAACATTGCTTGTTTTTAAACTATGGACACAATTACTTTACGTTACCTTTTCCTAATTACGTGTTGCCTAAGTTGCAAATAGACCACTGATGCCCGAACTATCATGAATCATTAATTTCTTAACCAAAGGATTGGTTAAGTGAGCGCGAATGTTTTAAATAGATCTATTGGGACTAATTATCCCTAAACGGGTAAGTAGCGCTTACTAGATTCGGGAGACACGAACAAACGGATATATACCATGTCGGATTTCACTAGGTGATCTTGGTCAGATACCTCTAGGGTAGTTGATTTTCTTGTTTGGTATAAAATATGGTACTTTAGATTGAGCTTTGGTGTCATGAGCTTAGCGCAACAGTAAATACTTTTTATGTGAAGTTGTATCTGTTATAGCTGTCACATGCGTTATGTGAACTTGTGGTCTACTTTTAATACTAAATTCAAACATATAGATTCACCAACTTTATGTTGATTGTTTTAAGCATGGTTTCTCAGGTGCTTAGCTCAGATTATCTCAAGTG
>BQNB010196645.1:0-11273 GCA_026074375.1 Tanacetum coccineum | reverse complement strand
TGGCTATCTAAAACAACAAAGAAAATGAAATTTGAAATAAAAATAAGCTGCTAAAAAGGTGAAGGAAAAAGGGGTTTGCACAGGATGCTACTATTTTTGGTTTTTTCAGTTTCAAAAGGGCAATTAGCAGGCCTATAATTAAGCTGGAAAACTAGCTTAAAAATTAAAAGCAAGTGAAAACAAATGGAGACTGACTCCAAAAGAGTTTATGCTTAAAGTTTTAAAAGCTAAATATAATTTTTAGTATCTAAAATTTGATAATGAAAAAGCTATATTTAAACTGAAAAATGGACTTAATGGATTGACAGATTTTGAGTAAAAACCAAAGGAAACCTAAAGACACTTAACTAATGTATTTTAACACTAAAAAGGACTCAAAAACTAGACTCAAAAGCTGGTTCAAACAACTTTAATCAAATAAGCCAAGTCACACAGTTTTGAACCAACAGTTTTTAAAGCTACTTAAAAAAAACTCAAAGACTTAAAAGCTTGGAAAAATTGATAAAACTCAACTCAAGAATGCTTGTTAAAGATGACATCTTGACCAAAAAGGTTTTTACACCCAAATGACCCACTTTCACCCTTGACCCAAACACCCCTTTAAGATGTAAAAAAAAAATTAAAGCTAAACTAAACTAATTTAAGCGCAGATATTTAAAGACAGATAAATAGCAATGATAAATAAGCAAAGATGAACAAATTTCAACACATAATAAGCACTTTAAAAAGCAATAAAGGAATGAGCAGTTTAAGCACAATTTGGACAGTTTTAGATAAAAACACAATCAAAAGACATTTAAGCATCAAATAAGCCTAAGTAAGCATAACTCACATGAATACGCATAACAAGCAACAATAAGCACAAAATAAGCAAATGAATAGTAAAAATAAGCAAAAATTCAAAAAAGAAACTTACAAAGGTCCTATGCTTATGGCAAGACAATAAGCTTTCCAAAAGCTTAAAAACCATTCCTATGTGCTTCCCATGAAGCTCTAAACCCAAGGCCTTCCTTAATACACCTTGCTCCTTGCTTTCTTGACAGATTCTTTGGAATTTTTTTTTTGGATTTTTGACTTTTTTGACAGAAAATAAAACAAGCTTTGATATAAACTTTAATGACTTAAAACTTATATAAGAGCTTAAAACAGGTATTTAAATGACAATAAGATTAAATAATAATATTTAAAGAAAACATGTAAATTGCATAAAATTAAAGTGCAAGTAAATTTAAAGACAAGGAAAGTAATAGAGTGTAATTTAAAATGCAATATATTAAAAATTGGTACAAATCTTGGTTACAAGCTTTTGACTTAAACACAAAAATTCGACACCAACAAATGAACTAAGCTAACCTATTTTATACTAAGTCTTGGTCCTTTTGTGTGTTTCTTCAGAGAGAGAGCTCAAGGCTTGTGTTTTATTTGTGAGAGGGATCCAAAAAAAACAATCTCAACCCTTGAATTATCTTGGTCATCAAGTCATATGATCCAAACCCTTGATCTTATTGTCGTTTTCATTAGCCAGTGGGACTTTGAAGGATTGCCAAGGTGGATAATGGTCCATGTGATGTGGGGATGGATTTAAGAGTGACATTTTGTTTGTAGGAACATTATACGAGGTGGGGAAGACAGTAAATAGTACTGAGTTTGTTTTGGGCGGGAAAGATGGTTTTAAGGTTATACAGTTTACAAGTTTTTGGGGGATGGCAAGTTTAGTCCTTCAATATGTATGTTTTGTTTGCATACAAAGTCCAAGTGGTGTAATAGTTTAGGGGACTTGACAGATTTGGCCCCTCAAGGTGTTATTTGTGTTTGCAAGATTAGTCCCTAAAGGACTAACAGAGTTTATGTCAAAGGGGTATAGGGCTAACATTTGTTAAAAGGATTTGGGCTTAATTGTTTGGGTCGTATGGGTTATGAGGGGTTAAAAAAAAGGTTCTGGGCTCTTAAAGGACTTTGGCTTATATAATTGTAATTGTCCTCATATAATATTTAAATGGGCTGACCCGGCCCATTAGATGGGTACGGGTGGGCCCATTTAATATTTCCTCAGTTTCGGCTTTGACTTTGACTATTGACTTGACTTTGACTTGGTTGACTTTTTGACTTTGTCTTTTCACGCTTTTCCATTCCGTACTCGGTTTTGTCATTTTTGGCTTGATTTTTCGTCCTTTTCTCGGATATCCATTTCCTGCACAATATAGATGAAAACATACAAATACAAAGTATTTTTGGTACGTTTTTGGTCATTTAAGTCCGATTTTAAAGGTCAAAGGTATGTGTAATTAAGCACATACTAAAATCCCCCCATACTAAGATATTGCTGTGTCCTCACGCAATGCTACAAGTAAACACTTAAGAAAACTAAGACCCTAATCCCCCTCGACTAATTACCTCGAAAAAGTAGCTAAGTGTTCATCGAAGGGAATTAAAGAAATCAAAAACTTTAAAAAGCCCCGTTTTTACCATTTTTAAATATTTTCACTTATTCCCACTCATATTTTTGTATTTTTCTTTTTTCTCATTTTTTTGTACTTTTCTTTTTAAGTAACTAACTAACTTATTTGACTTTCGTTATTTTTATAACTTTTAGGGATCATAGAACAAGAAGCACTTCAATCCTAAAATGCTCAAAAAGATAAATTCATCATCCCCGACTTTTCACTTGTCCCAAACTAATGCTTAAAACGAAATCACCGCTAGATATGAGTTAAGATGCTAACACTACTCATATTTGTAACTTGTGAACCTTTCACTCCCGACAATTATTATATATGAGGTGAGTGTGCTATTTTGAGTTTCAACCATGGATCAACGTTTTGTAGAATTCTATGCTTCACGTTCTACCTGAGAATAATGAGTTTGAAGGCGAGATCATCCCATGTAGCGACTTTCGTCTCGGCACATCCCAACCTTGTGGCTAAGTGACCAGGCTTTTGAAACCCCACAGAGACTAGTATCAGGACTCACGGACCTTCGGTTTTAAAAACTCTTAGGTTTCCCGTTTACACATAGCTTATTAGAAAAACCGCAATGTAATCATGAAATAGTCTTAGTTCAAAAGCATATTTAAATCTAAGAAAAAGAGATTTTCCCTATATTTATTAAACCACATTTATTTCGCTTATAACCATGATGCAATTAAAATCCTTGACCTTTTTGAAGGCTACAACATCGGTTGTGAGCCGGCAAGATGCAACAAACTTTTATCAGCCTTGGATTATTATTCTTACTATGGGCTTTCTTTAGAAGGCTGCAACATCGGTTGTGAGCCGGCAAGATGCATCAAACTTTTATCAGCCCACAGTTTATATAATTGCCTTATTCATCATTCATTCTTTTCATTTTTTATTTTTTTATTTTTTTCATTTTTCACTTTATTTTGCGATATATAGAAAAGACTTCTTTTTGGAAAATTTAAGTATAAATTTGAACTAAGACTAAAATTATTGATATCAACTACATTTTTAACTTTAAAAATTGTCGATTTAAGTTTAATTTTCAAAAATAGCACGTATTATTAGTCCGGTTAGGAGCTTGTGGGAGAAAAAGCCACAAATTACATACATGAGCTTGTAAGATTTCCTAATAATCCTTGTTTAGCATCCAACTCATACTTAACTCTATCATTTTTCGTTCTTCGCAACGATTCACGAATGCTTAGTCTAAACGTTAAGGAACAAGCTAGAGCTCAACACGCTCGATCGAGTCAAAATTTATTCTTACTCTACCCATTAGGAAAGTCAAGATTATGACAAAACACTTATTTTCTTTTTGAAATTTTTGAAATTTTTTCATTTTTTAGTATTTTAGCGGTAAAAACAGGCTTACGTGAAAACAACGGCTGCAGGCACAATCAAATCGATAGATCCCCCCATACTATAACTAAACATTGTCCTCAATGTTTTAAGAAGGGTCTCTACGTAAATCCTAAGCCGTTTATTAAGTATACTTAAAGATAAACGTTAGTCGATAAGATTAGGATATTAGATTCTAAAATGACGCTGAGGATGTGAAACTCGAGTGAATGAAGGGCAAAACCGCGAGCACGAGAGTCATTACAATCCGGGAAATCCTGGACAATAAACCACAAAACACAAAACACGGGAAAGGTAGAGGTGAGCCTCATCACAAAAAAAAACACTTATTCATTACTACTATTATCATACTACGGATAAGCATGGGTTGCCACCCACGAAGCGCTTGTTTTAGGTCACTTAGCTTGACCCGATCCCCCCATACTTGAGCTTGTCAAGGGGGATAGAAATGGAGATGACGAACACCCAAATTAGGAGTGTTGTCTCCATGAATCACATCGTGCATTTCAGAGAAAGCTGGAAAGCTTTCAATCCGCCGTTGTGATGAAGAAGGAGGAGAAATCACCATATAATCAAGAACACAACCGTGATTGTGAAAAGCAACCATGACTTCATTTCGGATGAAAATGTAAGTAAGTATCAAATCACGTGATAAAGAGGAGCAAGAAATCTGTAGATATGACGTCAATGCATATCCCCGGAACGTAAATCTTGTTTCCTAATCACCGTAAAGTGGGGGGATAAGAAACATCGAGATTGGATCCGAGATCATTATGAGAAGGAATGAAGTCGAAATCCATAAGAAGGGTGGGATGGGTGGCTAAAATATTAGGCACATCCACGGGGATGTCTTCCACCACATCAATGATTGAATCTCCCAAATCGGGATAATCAACATGGAATAATTCAAACTCGGGAAGGGAAGTAGAATTATCGTCATCTTTCGAGTTAAAATCATCATTCTTAATACCCGGTAGTATTGAGTCATCCGGACCAGGAAATATATCGATCTCTTCCCTAAGAGAGTTACTATCCTCAAAGGGGATAGGAAATGTAGGATGAGTCTCGATGATTGTATCAGAATTAGCTTGAAAATCTTCCGGTGGTACGGGAGTCAATTGTCGTATAGCAACCTCCTCCAGTCATGCTAATTATACCCCCTCGTGATTAGTTCAATCCCAATTCTCCTGGTGGAATTTGTTTATGAGTTCACATTGGCAAACTCATGGCGAGGAGAGAGGGGGGGGGGAGGGGGGGGGGGGCAAGGGGGGGGGCGGGGGGGGGTTGGGGGGGGGGGGAGAGGAAAAACCATCAAAGCATCACGATTAAGTAATGATTCAAGAAGATACGACTCGGTATCAAAACGATCATTTTTCGTATTAAAATCGAGGTCTTCATTATGAATCGGATTAAACTCACTAGAAATGATTTCCTCGTCACGATCAAAAAGAGGGTTCGAAAAAGCTTTAAAACTCATTTCGTGAATAACCTCCTCATGATTTGACTCGCCATCACTAGAGGAAGAATCGTAGAAGAGAGGATTGGAAAACATTGAAAATTTTGTCTTTTGAGAATCATCACAATCAAGCATATCAAACTCGCGTTCATCCTCAGACTCACTTGGGTTTTAGACAAGGTCCTCAACACTAGACTTTATGAATTCGTCTGATTCCGTCTCCGGAATAGTGTCAAGATGGCACATCCGTGCCATTATGAGGTGAGCCATATTGGTGAATCATTGTTATAGCTGTAAGAACTTTCTTGAGATATTCTTTGTTTTGCAAAAGATACACATTCAGCGTCAACATCATAAGATGAGGTAGGCAAATCCAATTGGAGTATTAATAGAATTCTGCCTAACTCCTCTTTTATAATGTCTATTGCAATCATAAAGAAGTTTGTTAAGCAATTCTTGTACCTCCTCAGATTGATGTTGCTTTTCTTTACAAGCATGTTTAATTTCAAGAAATTTGTCCCAAGCTTACATTAAAACCTTTAGTGTTTCTCTAAAAGATATACGATTAAATTTCTTTAAAAAGGTTTCAATAGAAATCATTAAGTCTTCTTACTTGCAAAATTACTCACTTGTTTCTATGAGGAGAGAAGATGATGACGGGAAATTACACAGGGTTTGAATATGGTCAAAAACCGAAAGAATTAGAATCGTGAAAATTTTTAATTCATATGGTTTACATTTAAAAAAGTCGCATAGTACTCCTCAATTTCACAACAAAGACTTTGTGTTAGAACAACTGGTAAAGATTATGGGAACTCATCATAGTTTATGATTGTAGCAGTATCCCGGGAGAGATTAAGTCCGTTTTTGGTTATTTTAGCTCGCTTTTAAAGGTAAAAGGTATGTGTATTTAAGCACATACCATTGACCAAAAAGTGAATACACTGCTGGTTCATTTGTGGGTAAGGCTTTAACGTGGTGGAACTTTCAGATCCACACACTAAGCCGAGAAGTTGCTGTTAGCATGTCATGGAATAACTTTAAGTTTATGACGATAGAAGAGTTTTTCCCTAGTCATGAGATGCAAAAGTTGGAAACTGAGTTGTGGAATCACGCCATGGTCGAGGCTGGCCATGCTGCGTATACTAATAGGTTTCAAGAGTTGGCGAGGTTAGTTCCTGTTGGGATCTCAGATTTGATGATTACAAAACTACATATGCATAAATGAAGAAAGATGAAACAAAAGGAAATAAGATATGCTAAAGAAGGAAACAAGATTAAGATTAATGTTGATTGAGACGTTACAAAATCAATATTAATGTTGAAGATATAGATTAGTCAAACATTAATGTGAATATTAATGTTAATTAATTAGTTTCCTAATTGTATTATGTTTCCTTTTAAAACAACAAGGACTTAATGTGATAAATTAAGTTAGCTTCCTATGTAAGCTAGGTTTTCTTGTAAACCTTATATATAAAGGGTCATAGGCGTCTGGTTAAGATCATCGATCATAGTTAGATCTCTCTCAATGAGAGTCTAATAGTTAGTTAGTTTACGTATTAGTTAGTGCAATAGATTAATAATAGAAAACCTTGTTTGATAACTTATTGTTCTTTATTATTCCGCTGCATATATAAGTTATATGTAAAATTAATCCTAGATGGGCTAAACGATTCTCAACAGTTCCTCACCTAGATGGGCTCCACAGATCTGTGGGATGGTGGCAGCAATGGAGCCAAAGACTATGCAAGAGGCTGTGCAGATTTCTGGTGCATTAACCGAAGAGGCTGTTAAGTGATAACCTTAAAATTAACCTTTTTGTATATATAAATTATAATAAATATATAAGGATAATTTCAAAATTATAATTCAATTATAATACGATAAGTATTCCAAAAGACTCAAATCAATTGCTTTTGACCAAAGCAAAATCAAAAATCCTCCGAGTCGTCTCCCAACGAAGCGTGAATCGAGAATCGTGAAAATGTTCGTGATTAAGTGTTTGATTGGTTAAAGGATATTCGGATTGGGATTACTATTTATAAGATTAAAATACAAAAACGATTAAAGAAAAACTAAAAACGAAGGCTAAATGTGAATAAAACCTAAAAACGAGAACCGGGATCGAAACCCGTTCTTTAAAAAACCAAAATCTAAAATTTAAACCCTACGGATGCAAAATTAATTTTCCTAAGTGCAAAATGATAAAAGAAAATTTTTAAAAAAAGAATTATATTTTTTTGATTTTTATTTAATTTTTAATGAATTAAAAACAGTTTTAAAGAAATTAAATGATAAAAAATACTAAACAAATTAGGAAAAATCTGAAAAAATGCAGAAAAGTACTTTAAGATATGCTGGTTCTAGGAAAAATAAGAATTTTGAAAGATGGCTTAAAAATAAGCCAGAAATAAGCCTTTAAAGGCTGATAGCTTAAAATGGAAAAGAGAGTATAAAAATAAAATAGGGTGAAGTGTAACCAGATGGCCCTACTGGTGCCAATGGTTAGTGTGTGGGTTGTGTGGGACTAGTGTGTGTTAAAGGGGAGGTCCAGGGTTCGAATCCTTGGCCTCCCTTTTTGATAAAAATATTTTTTTTTCTTTTTTTTACAAACTTATAGAAGAGGTAAAAATAAGCAGATTTAAAAAAATGACTATTTATGAAACTTAAAAATAAGCAGCTAAATAAGCAAACAAAAGGGGCAGATTATACTTTTTAACACTAAAGCCAAAACAAGCTAACAATTGGCTATTTTTTTGGGCAAATAAGCAAATACAAATAAGAAATAAGCCAAAAATAGACCTAAACTAAACCTTAATAAGCAAATCTAAACTAAAATAGGCAATGAAAATAAGATAGAAAAGGCTGAAAAGTAAAAAAGCTAAATGGCCAAAGCTTGAAGCAGGGCAACCTAAGGGACACCTTTTTGGGCTTATTTTTAAGCACCAAAAAGGAAACTTATAGCTTAATGAAATATATAGGCTTAAAGCTAGACCTAAGAGCTTTTTAGAACAGCAAATAAAAAGATTTTTGAAAACCAAATAAGCCTTGAAAAAGGCTTAAGAAAAGTGCTTGTTACAAAGACTGCTTGGTTTTCTTAGAAGACAACTAGCAACTGCAGGCTACAAAATAAGCTAGGTAATAAGCTTAAAAACAAAAACTAAGTAAAAACAGATTGAGCTTGACCTAAAAGGAGCTTATGCTTAAAAATTTGAAAGCTAAAAACAATTTTAAGACACTGAAATTTTGAAATGAAAAAGGGACTTTTTGAAACTGAAAATTGACTTAACAAAGAGTTGACAGATTTTAACAAAACAAAGTAAACCAAAAGACCTATATCCTACTGCATTTGACCCTTGAAAAGAACACAAAAACTAAACTCAAGAACAGGTTTAAGCAATCTTATCAAATAAGAACTTTGAAACTGTTTTGATAACTCAATTTTAAACAACTTTTAGAAAAATTAAAAAAAGCAACATTAAGACTAAAAAAACTTTGAAAACAACTTAAAATAATTAAAAGGAGCTTGTGCAATTTGGCCAAGATGACCCAAATGGTTTTTATACCAAAATGACCCAATTTAACCATTATGCCAAACACCCCTTTAACTATTTAAAGTTAATTTTTTAAACTGAAAAGTGATGTTTTAAGTTAAGGTTTTTGAACACAGATGAAAACAAAGTAGGAATAAGCAAAAAGCAGTAATTCAAATACAAAATTAAGCACTGAATTAAGCAATAAGAATCAAGCAGTTAAGAGCTATTTGAGACAGTTTCAAGGTAAAAACATGAACAAAGCATATATAAGCATAAAATAAGGGCAAATAAGCATAAATAACATGAATAAGCTATAAAAGCAAGAAATAAGTAGGAAACAAGCACTGCTACAGTAAAATGCAAAAAATAAGAAAATGAAAAACTCACAAAGTTCCAAGCTTATGGCAAGACAATAAGCACTCAAAATGCTTATAAACCTTTCCTATAGCTTCCCAAGAAGCATTAAACCCATGGCCATCCAAGATTTACCATGCTCCTTGAATTTCTTAAAAGGGATTTTTATGATTTTTTTTGGATTTTTTTGGATTTTTTTGACAGAAAATGAAATAAACTTTTGTATTAGCTGTTAATGACTTAAGAGCTTATACAAGAGATTAACAATGGTATTTAAAAGACAATTTAAGTAAATGGCAAGTATTTAAAGGAAAACAGAAAATTTCATTAACTTAAAAGAATTACAATGCAAAATATTTAAAAGACAAGAAAATTAAAGACAGTATTAAAAGTGTACAAATTTTGCTAATACAAGATTGATTATAAAAAAATTCGACAAAAGAAAATGAAATACAATTGTCCTACTTTATACTAAAAGCTAAGGTCTTGACTCCTCTTCTTGTGTGTTTCTTCTGAGAGAGAGTCCAAGGAGTGTGTTTTCTTTATGAGGTAAAGTCCATAGCAAATCTCAGCCATCTATTTTTCTTTGAGCCCAAGCATTTTGATCGTATCCCTTGATTCTTCTTGTCCAATGGCAACACATAGGATAGCCAGCGTGGCATTGACTTTCTTGGGGTGGGGTTAAGGATAATGTGATCTTGATTTGTTTTTTAGTTGCAGGGTAATTGAAAGAGATAGGTGAATATGGCCAAAACCCTTTTGGCGGGAAGGTTTGTTGTGACTTTGTTTTGATTGGTGATGCAAGGTAGGTGTTTGGAGTTTTGGCAAGGTAAGCCCCTCAATATGTATGTTGATATTGCAAGTATCGTCCTTTGTGGTGTAACTGTTTTAGGGACTTGGCAATAGAGGCCCTCAAAGGTGTATGTGTTTATTTCAGGGATGGTCCTTGTGGTGTCTAACAGTGTTAATCATCAAAGGGGTTGGGCTGTTTAACATTAGTTAAGGGTTTTGGGCCATGTTTACTATTTTGGGCCGTTTGGATTCTAAAAAGGGAATTGGGCCCTTATTTAAACTTGGGCTTTTAAGTCTTTATGTAATGTTTAAATGGGCTGACCCGGCTCATTAGATGGGTACGGGTGGGCCCATTTAACATTTCTTGGGTTACGGCTTCGGCTTTGACCGTTGACTTTATCGAGGTTGACGTTGACTTGGTTGACTTTTTGACTTTGACTTGACTTTGGCTTTTCACGCTTTTCTATTCCGTGCTCGGTTTTGTCCGTTTTCACTTGATTTTTCGTCCTTTTGTCGATATCCATTTTTTGCACAATATAGATGAAAACATACAAATACAAAGTATTTTTGGTACGTTTTTGGTCATTTAAGTCCGATTTTAAAGGTCAAAGGTATGTGTAATTAAGCACATACCAAAATCCCTCATACTAAGATATTGTCATGTCCTCAAGCAATGCTACAAGTAAACACTTAAGAAAACTAAGACCCTCAACCCCCCTTGACTAATTACCTCGAAAAAGTAGCTAAGTGTTCATCGAGGGGAATTAAAGAAATCAAAAGCTTTGAAAAGCCCCGATTTTACCATTTTTAAATATTTACACTTATTCCCACTCATATTTTTATATTTTTCTTTTTTTCTTATTTTTTTGTACTTTTCCTTTTAAGCAACTAACTAACTTATTTGACTTTCGTTATTTTTATAACTTTTAAGGATCATAGAACAAGAAGCACTTCAATCCTAAAATGCTAAAAAAGATAAATTCATCGTCCCCGACTTTTCACTTGTCCCAAACCAATGCTTAAAACGAAATCACCGCTAAATATGAGTTAAGATGCTAACACTACTCATATTTATAACTTGTGAACTTTTCACTCCTGACAATTATTATATATGAGGTGAGTGTGCTATTTTGAGTTTCAACCATGGATCAACGTTTTGCAAAATTCTATGCTTCACGTTCTACCCGAGAATAATGAGTTTGGAGGCGAGATCATCCCATGTAGCGACTTTCATCTCGGCACATCCCAACCTTGCGGCTAAGTGACCAGGCTTTTGACACCCCACAGAGACTAGTATCGGGACTCACGGACCTT
>BQNB010196644.1:0-11273 GCA_026074375.1 Tanacetum coccineum | reverse complement strand
CACATCGGTATAATAAGTAAAGTGAATTAGGGTCTCACACTTATAAATACCCCCTTATTGTAATTGTAAACTGGTATCTCTTGTGTGTGTGCGTATCACAATAATAAAATCTCTCTGGTTTGATCCTGCGGACTGCCGCGACTATCCTAGTCGTAGATACCATGTTACATCTTGTGTCGATTATATTCCGTATTTACTTTCCGTAAGCCTTGTTTGTATTCTTTGTTTGTTCGAGCGGTGTGTGCAGGTGCGATATACCCTATCAAAACACATTCGAAAGTAAGCGAATACTCATCTTCAAACAGCAACAAAAGCAAAGCATTAACCCGAATATAAATAGTTGTTGAAGAAATCTGCCAACACGCGGAGACAAATCTTCAAACTTGAAAGTCACTGACTGATAAACCAATATATCATACGGGATAAACCAAAATATCCTTTTTAAAGTATAAACCAAGGGATTTTTTTTCATATAGAACAAACCAATATATCTTTCTTTTTTCTAATTACCATTGAAGCAACAAACGAAAACGAAAAGGCGAATACCTCAACTGAAGAAATATTTGCAACGAACAAAATAACCAAAAGGACGTATATATTTTTTATATGAATATAAAAGAGATAGAAAGGAAAAGATTTGTATAGATGCTAACAGAAGAATTGTCGGCCAACCATTGATGGCGGCACAATGACGGCTAGGGTTTAACGAGATGACATAAAAGAGGCGGCTCAAGTTAACCACCTAGGCTCGCGAATCACCCCCCGATACAATGTTAAACAATGTAAACCCCATGAGGTATTATGTTTATTGATGAAGCATTTATAGGACCAAGTACATAAAACCCTAATGAACCTTACACGCACAATCGAGCTTGAGCCATACTAATTTTATCATCTAATAAAAAGTATATACCAAGTCTCTTTTGGTGTCACTGTATACAACCTCGACTTCTAGTGACACTTTTTAATATCTATAATTTATAGCAGGAGAAACATGTCAAATTTAAGTGACATGTTAAAATACTTATATATAACAAGTATGTTTCCCCGTGCTTCGCCGCGGGACATCAAGCGGGCGTTGGTGTGTTAGATGTGTGTATTGTTGTTTCGGTTATCACTGTTATGTCGTGTATGCTCGGGTGGATGCTATCAAGTTAAAGCAACAGGAGAAATTGAAACTGATATTAAATACACATGAACAAATTTTATCAGTTTCTTTGAACTTGCACCAAACATCCTAAACAAACGCCAACAATACTGAAAGAAGCTTGTAAACAGTGTCTGCTTCCCTTTGGAGCTTAAACTTGAACTTTGGAGCTTTAGAAAGAAGCTTGTCAAAGTTAGCCTTATCGAACAAAACCATATTGTTGACCTTCTCCTTTTGCTTTTTGTTGCTCCACTTCTGAAAGACAATTCAACAGGTATCTGTTAACAATCTTAAATCAACATTTATCAAAAGAATAAAAAAGCATTATTTTCCATATCATTTAAGTTGCCAAGCTACATATATTGTTTACAGAATTTAGTGTATCGATAGACAATGCAATAAAAGTTTATGTCGTATCATAAAACAAATATATGTCATAGTACCTGATGTTGACTTTCGAGAATGTCTGCAACAGTATGGTCAATTATTAATCTATGCGCCTTACGGTGAAACAACACAAATGAGGCAGTCCTTGTTCCATCTTGAACCCTAACAACCACTTTAAACCTATAAACAGAAAAGAAAGATGTAATACTCGAGAATTTTATATAATCTATATATTCAATGTTAAGTATAAAGTAGTAAACTTTGGATCATTAAATATGGATTAACAGACATATGTAAGAATGGACCCACTTTGGAACAACATTATGTGTTAATACCTTGGAACAGCTGAATGCATTCAATGAAAATGCTTATTGTATGTTTAAAATTGGTTTGTTTACACCATAATACACTCACCGTAGCTTCTTTTCAAGCCACTTAAAATCAATATCTTAATAAATATTCAAACTTTGTGGATCTAACCCATTTGGTTACACCTTCTGCACATTTTGAGAAAACAGAAATAGGTTTCTAAGCAAGGTAAAGTTATACCTTCTCCTTTAGAAATTGTGCCTCAATCATCTTTCTTTTGTTAGTAATTGTGAATACTGACTACTGAACGCCCACAAATGAATGAAGATGATGAATTATTTTACATGTATGTAGCTTTTAACCTCTTGTTCATGCTCATAAAGTCTACTGTTGCATTCATCAGTTTCAGATTCAATTTAGTCATAATCGTATTCACAATCACTAATTTAAATCCAAATTTTAGCTTAGGGCATTCAAAATAACAGTTAAATTCTTTAAATTAGAAACCTGAAAAGTGTACTGAATTTGGATTGCAAAAAACTGAGTTTCTCTCTAAGCGTTGAATATTCTAGACTCTAGTATAGGTTTGAGTAGAAATGAAAAGCTGACTGACCTATTTCAGTTATTCTTGAAATGAAGCAAACTGAGGAGGTGTTCGGAATTGAAGTTTACGGGAAGGAGCATCTGCTAGTACCACTCTCATTCCATTGTTGCTCTTTTCAGTTGATAGATTGACACCTCATGGCCTGCGCCTCTTACTGTGTCCAGTACCACTCTACTTGCAGAAGAACGAAGTGAAATCACCCCATTCATGTGGCCATTACCGTAGTTGAAACTTCCGGTTAGAGGCATCCGTTGAGCTTCCGACATGTTGTCACTGCCAATTAGACCAATCCAACTTTAGAACACCTTTTCTTTGACTTTTAAAGCAACAACCAACTTTGATTGAATGTCTATTAATTCTATGTTTATCAGAGTGGGCTCATATTTAAAGCAGTTTCTAGCCTACTATAGTTATGTTATGTATCCTCTTCAAAATCATTATTTTCATAGAAAAAAAATTCATTTTAAAGAAAAACGCAATAACTCCATTCATATGCAATATAAAAATCACCAACCCTTTTGATGAATTCTTTATAAACCAAAAGCTATAATCCAATCTAAAAGTGAACCATGAGGCCACAAAAATCGTAATTCACAAATTAGTTTCTTATTATTTATATAAATACAATTCCAATATTACTAATACATAGGGTTTTGTACTAGCTTACTTTTCCAGTTTATGGACTTATTTAGCTTTTGAAAAGCTAATAACTTCAAAATTAAGGTTTGTGAGCATGTCTATCTGAGCTTACGGCTTATTCAAGTTCATAAGCTCATAAGGCTAAAAATTAAGATAAGCGAGAATATTAAACATTAGTAACTAACCTGTTTCTTCTCCTTTTTTAGACCAGTAAATGTCGGCTCAAGACTTTTAAACGATGACAAATATAAAACAAAAAAAGGCAACTTCTGAAAGTCCAGAAAGTTGATTTATTTACCAGATAAGCTCTCAGTTTTCTGAGTCAGCTATTCAACAGCATCATCAACAGGGTCTTGGATGACGACCTTCTTGTTTTTCGCTGGGTCAAATGTGGCAAGCTGCATCATAGTGTGCCGCATCAGCAAATTGAGCATAGCTTTGGGTGTGTTAAAAAAGTTTATTAAAGCAACGTAGTGAATTACTAATACATAGGGTTTTTTAGCTTACTTTTCCAGCTTATGGACTTATTAAACTTTTGAAAAGCAACTTCAAAATTAAGGTTTGTGAGCTTGTCAATCTGAGCTTACGGCTTATTCAAGTTCATAAGCTCATAAGGCTAAAAATTAAGATAAGCAAGAATATTAAACATGAACAAATACAAACATAATAATCTGTGTGAATGTTTCAATGGAGCCAAAAAACTTATTACTTAAAAACGGTTGAATAAGTAGACCGTACCTCCAATTTCGGAAATCCACGTCATGATTCTTGTAGTCGCATTCAATGCGAAGTCCAGCTCAAGAGCCAACATGTTTTGTGTCTCCATCAGAACTCCTAGTGGATTATTTATATCCTTCAAAATCTGTTCCATCAAGAAAAAAAAGCATTCTCAGTGATATGCAAATTTCTTAATACCCTTTAAAAGCTATATTGTGCAGGTTTTTCATGGCTGAATTTGTGCAGAAAAGTACCTCTAAAGGGCTGTTTGGTACTAAACTTTATATGCAGAAAATTAGTGTTTTGGTTGCTGATATTTATGCAGAAAATTTGGCAGTATGGTTGCTGATATATGTGCATAAAATCCGCTTTTAAAGGGCTGTTTGGAAAATTGCAATACAGTAACAAAATGAATATAGAGACGAAAACCGGATACATTGTCTATTGTCAAAACATGAGTTGATCTTTTTTTAGTAATTCAACTGCAGACACATATTTTTATTCGGGCTAATACTAAAAATTACATTTTAGTCGTTTCAAAATAATTGTCTATCAATAAGAAATACACGGTTTAAAAAAAACGCTAAAGCAAACCTAAGGAAACAATTGTTATCCATATCAACATCCTTAGCTGTAATCTCCCTCTGCTAAACCTAATTCTCTGCATATAACCAATTTTACAATTTAGTTATAAGCACATTAAGAAGGTTTTAAATGTGTGCTTTGAAACTAATGTTGTAATCATTAATATGAAATTAGAATTGATGTAATCCTTAGTTGTTATTTCCTTAGTTAACTGATGTGTCTTGTTATAGGGTGGTGTTTGGCATTGTGATATAAAAGGGGTTCAATTGAGTTACCTATGAGACCAGCCTTATAACTGGATCCAAACTTCCTGTTTCCGAGTGTTTTGGCTACGACATTCAGCAAGTCTGCGAGATCAAACCCTTCCTCAACATTTGTGCCAACACCAACGCAATGAATACAATTTCCACGGGGGAAATTATAACCCTCTGGCATTTTGCTAATGATGATCCACAAAGTTCGTTACCTATTTCAGGAAGTCAGAAACTATTAATAACGTGAGTTCCACTGAAATTGAGTGAATGGCTAAAAGTAAGTATGCAATTTCAGTTAACAACCATCAGTAAAAAAACAATGAGCTAAAAAGGATATGAATACCTTAAATTTGCTCTGCGAAGATAAAGTGCAGCCAAAGAAGAAAGAAAGAGGATGTAAATACCTTAAATTTGACCATGAACTTTAACCAAATAAAACCGATATATGAGCTATGCAACAGATAAAATCCAAAACTACTGAAACACATAACCAAAATTAAAAATTAAAATTGTATAAGGGAAACCCCCAAAATAAGAACCCAGAAATTACTTACCAAATTATCACCATCTACCGATGTAGGAATAACTCAAAACATGCAATATTATGACTTTCGTTTGCAGTACTCTTCTTCTTTCAAACCTAAATATATGGCATAGATGAAGATGCATAAAAGATTATTTTCATGAATCCATATGTGATTTCTAGAGGAAGAATATTTTCATGAATCCAGATGTGAGAAAAAGATAATAAGATGGATCTATGATAAATTTTTGGGCGAGAGATTTAAGGGCGGAAAAAACAGAGATAATGTTGAAAGGTGAAATGGGGTATAATGATAAATGGATAGACAGTAACAATAATCAATAGATAAATGGATAGACACAAATCAATGATTAGATGATTACTAAATGATTGACTAATCAATATGACAACTAATTATTGATTGGATAATGTTAATCTACTATGCTAACACTCCTCCGCAGTTTGAACGGAAGGCTTCTCGACGGACAAACTGGAACATAAGTTGAAAGCCTCTTCTTCTTCTATCATCTTCTTCGTTGTTTGTTTGAGTTGAAAGCTCTTCTTCTTTTATCATCTTATTCATGCAGACTCAAGGTATATCTATCTGTCGAAGATGACAGACTCAACCTGTATCTATCTGCTTAACACGGCAGACTCAAGGTATATCTATCTTGTCAAAGATGGCAGACTCAACCTGTATCTATCTGCCAAAAACCAAAAGTCGTCTCGGGACTTAAACCTTAGATTCGACAAAAGTCGTCTCGGGACTTGATACCCTAGATTCGACAAAAGTCGTCTCGGGACTTATACCCTAGATTCGACACCAACAAAAGTCGTCTCGGGAATAAGAACCCTAGATTCGACACCAACAAAAGTCGTCTCGGGAATTAATACCCTAGATTCGACATAAAAAAAACAATTAAATAACTATAATGATAGAGTTGCAGAGTCAACACCAAAACCACCAATGACAGAGCACAAAATCTTCTCTTTAGCTTTCACATCACTCCTTCCCTTAGCTTTCGTTTCAAACAAATCCTTCCTGTCCATCATCTACTAACGACAATCAGTAGTAGTCCTATAGACCAATTAATGAATCAATACTGGTATTTTGCTATTTTGTTGATAAGCCACTTGTGGATATGATTTTAATGGCAAACAACAACAAGATAAAGAACAGTAAGGTAGATATGTGGTTTTCATTGTGTCTAATTTTTTTTTGGATCTTTGGTTTTATTGACGAGAGGGAGGTGAGTGGTGACGATGGCGGCTAGGGTTTTTGTTTTTTGATTTAGGGTTTGACAAGGATCCCTCCGAATCATCGACGAGTTGTCAATGACCGGAGGACAACTATTTTGTGAAGAAGGTTAGTGTTTTTGAGCGGAAGAGACGTGATTAGGGTTTAGAATCTTAATGGCTGATACCATGTTGAAAGGTGAAACGTTGTGTGTCCTCTTTCATTAATCATAGATTACAATTTATAGGGGTACAATGATAAATGGATAGACACTAATCAATAGATAAATGGATAGACACAAATCAATGACTAGATGATTACTAATTGATTGACTAATCAATATGACAACTAATTATTTATTGGATAATGTTAATCTGCGATGCTAACAATAAACACGTATGGTATACGTGTATGAAAACGGAAGGTCGGGTCAGCAACCATAAGAGAAAGGAGTATCATGACTTAGGGTGTGTTTGTTAAAAGTAGCAGTAGCTGTAAACAGTAGCAGTAGCTGTAAACAGTAGCAGTAAGCTGTAGCTGTGAACAGTAGCTGTGGGCTGTAGCTGTGAGCAGTAGCTGTGAGCTGTAGCCGTGAGCATTAGCTGTGAGCAGTAAGAATGAGCAGTAGCTCTCACAGCTCACCGCTCCTTTGCCAAAGCTCCTTAAATAAGCATTGAAAAAATATCTTTCCTAGAAAATATCACCGCTCATTTGCCAAACGACCAATAACAATCAAAACGCTCACCGCTCCTTTTGCCAAACAAGCACTAAAAATCAAAATGCCCTTGCTCGCCGATCACCGCTTCAAAATGCTCCACCACCGCTTCGTGCCAAACATACCCTTAATACATCTCTTCACTTAGGCCTCACAGGCTGCCACATCAGCATCCCACTCCCACTCAAAAATACCACTTCACTCATAACACACCCCTATCTCCACACTTTGCCCCCACCACCCACACTTTTATTTTCTTTTTCATTTTTCACACAAACATAATTTATTTCATTAACAATAAAAATACAATACACAAACATAAAAACATACTAAACATAAAATAAAAAACACGAAACATAAACAAATTAAACGATACGAAACATAAAAACATAAAAATACAAAATTAAATTAAGCGTCTGGATATTTTCTCATTATTTTAGCTTGTTTCTTTTCAATGATGGCTCGTTTTGCAGGCGGCAACGACGAAGGATCGAGCACGAGAAACTCTAGCTCTCTACACTGCATCATCGCTAGTTCTTTTTCTCTCTTCGCCTCGTACGCTCTTTCAGCAGCATCACATTTACGTCTATAATCCTGAGAAACGAGTGACGATACAGACTCCGATTGGCTTCCCCCGGTGCTCCCTCCGGAGCTCGACGTGTCAACCGATTTTTGCTTTTTCGGGGAACGTTGTTTGCCGGCGAGACTCTCTCTTGGATCAGGACCAAACAGCTATTGGAGATTATCTTCATCAATCGGCTCCGCCGCATTCCATTTGGGGTAATTTTTCAAAATATTCCATACGTGATCATATTGATTTTTTTTACCACATCGCTCTATACAACTCGTCTTTGCATTCTCGACCAAGTCAGCATCACTTTCTCCGCTTTTACGAGTTAAATGTTTGTAAATAGCGTTGAACCTTTGGCAATCACCGTGCATCCTCGTCCATTTCCCCGTCATCATATTTTTGGTACACGTAGTAGAGCTGTTTGTTCGCATAGATGAGTTGAAATCTTCCATAATCAGGTTCCAATAAACGTCATCTTGTTAGTCTTTTCCGATATTGGGGTCCTGAGAGTGCTCGATCCAAGTTTCGGCTAGCAAGATTTCTTCGTTGCGATTCCAACGGGGAATCGCTCGCCTTGTTGCCATGTCATCATCATCGCCCTCGTCCAAATCGACAACGGGTTGTTTCCCTGTATTTTTTTGTCTACGCCTACCATCACGAGGATCTTTGGCTTGTGGTACTCTGAATGGTGGTTGTGATGGTTGTTGTGGAAAATAATGTGGTTGTGATAATTGTTGTGAAGAAAATTGTGGTGGAGTATTTCTTGGATTCGAGTAATTTTGGAAACCGTATTGTTGTTGATGATGAATACACGCCAATGTGAGTGATAAGCCTTGATCGGTTGACATTTTCTTTCAAAAGAGATAACGGTTTGCGAGGGAAAGAATTTGAGTTTTATAAAACCATGGGGTAGATGTATTTGATTTTGGTTCAAGAAGATGAGTATTGTTGTGGGTTTGGAGGTTGAGAAGATGGGATAAAGAAACCCCGGGTTCATTTGGTGGTTTGAGACAGTTTTATTTGTGTAGAGAAGATGCAGAGATGAGATATTGAAAGTATACAATTTTTTGAGTAGAGAAAGTAAGCGTAAAAATGTTAAAGATGAAGTGTTATTTATAAAAAATGGGTATAAATTAAAAAAAAAGTTTAAAAATTAAAAAAAACAATCGTTGCATTTAAAAAGCATACGTTATTTTTTTATTTTCCTTTTGTCCGAATTTTTGACTCCGTCTCAATGACGAGATACACAAAATTCGAAGTGGCAACGGATAGATGTGGTGGGAGCTTTGTGGCGAGGCCACGTAGGCATGGTCGAGCCCAGCTCGTACCGCACAACTCCTTTCTCTATTGCACGGTCACGCGGGAATCTCTTAAAATAATGCACCCGGGTATATGTGATATCCTGTCGGATGCATTAAATTTCAACACCGCGCAACTCCTAGTTTTGTATGTTTACAAAGTGTCAGGCTCAATCAATCTTCACACCGCGGCTTCTGCACCTCTGCGGGATGTTTGGCGGCCGGTGTTTTCGGTTGGACGTTTTATGAAAGGTATATTTTTGTAAAAAAAAAAATTAACGGTCGTTAAGTAACGACCGAATTTCAAGCACTGTTTTGGTGCATTAAAAAAAAAAAAACTAAAAACGGTTGACCGCTAGTGGGGGAAAGGGGTATTTTAAAAAAAAAAAAATGAGGGTAGTTTTTCGTAATTTAACACATAGTTGCGATGGGGTATTTCCGAAATAATTGAGGGGCTATTTCGTAAAATAAAAAAGGAACGGGACGGGGCGGACCGGGTCGGGTCGTTAGACCGACAATATACCGATAACTTCAAAAAGTGCGAGTGAATATTTTAGAATAAAAAAGCAAAAAAAAACAATAAATATGTTCGGTACCGGGTCGAGGTCAACCGGGCATTAAAATGCAACTTAATGCAACCTGAAGCGCGTGGTTAGTATCTAATAGTAATTCAAAAAAAAAACAGATTCGATGACGCAAAAAAGTGCGGAGAGAGTATGTAAAAAAAACAAAACAAAATTTTTTTTCTAAAAAACATAAGAAAAAATAATTAAAGTCAAAGTTGAAGAAAAAAGACTTTAAAAAGTCAAAAATTGACACTTAATATGGGACGGAGGGAGTATATAATAGGAGGATATATAGATTGATGCAGAGCGTGTGCCATGCTCAAGCTTAATGCAAGCTAACCATTTTTTACTTTTATTCATGTTTAGGAAGCATGCAGTATCCATACTCTACACTTAAGCTGGGAGTGTGTTTTCTTCCAGATTTGTTAAAATAACTAGCAAATGGTCAAAGGAGATGAACTTATCTTACCTGTCTTGTGAATTGTTTTACTACAAGTAGCTATACCCGCGCGTCGCTGCGGGACGGTTAGCGGAGTGCGGGATTTGAAGAAACTTAAAGTTTTATTCATAAAAAAACAGATCGATGACTCCAACAGTGCGAGAGGGTATTCCGAGAAGAAAAAGAAAAATTTTATTTTAATTTTTTTTTGAGAAAAAAAAAACAAAAAAAAAAAACTGGTCAAAAACAAATAATGTGACCCACTTTATTAAAGTGGAGGTCGGGTCAAAAACATTTAATAAAAGAAAAAGAAAAAAATTTATTTTAAAAATATTTTGAGAAAAAAAAAAAACCGGTCACCGCGCGCCGCTGCGGGACGATTAACGGAGCGCGAGGTTTGAGGAAACTTAAAGTTTTATTCATAAAAAAACAGACCGATGACTCTAACAGTGCGAGAGGGTATTCCGAGAAAGAAAAAGAAATTTTTTTTGAGAAAAAAAAAGAACGGGACGATTAACGGAGCGCGAGGTTTGAGGAAACTTAAAGTTTTATTCATAAAAAACAGACCGATGACTCAAACAGTGCGAGAGGGTATTCCGAGAAAAAAAATATTAAAAAAAAATGGTAAAAAAAAAAGAAGGTGAAAAACCTTTTATTAATGTGGGGGTGAGGTGGGTAAAAAAAAATAATAAAAAAAAGGAGAAATCTTTTATTAATGTGGGGGTGGGGTCGGGTAAAAAAAATTTAATGTGACCCGGTTTTGTGTTGGGTCAGGTCCCCCAAGAAATGTATAGTTTAGAAATATAATACTTTTTTTGACCAGATGAAACTTTTTGGAAAACCGTCATCACATCATGATTTTACATTATTACACACCCTCCATTACTATTTGCTGTTTCGTGTCTTCCTGATATCCATAAAGCCAAACAAGAGTAGCCAATATAAGCTTTTAAATGCTACAGTAGAACTTAAACAACAGTATTTATATTTAACTTAAAATACTAGGTAGCACCAAGTCTACGAATATGGATTGACGATCTGCAACGTGCGTGCCACATATTTTTTTGTTTATCTGGCTTTTCAGAGATCAGATACTTTCTTATCATAGATATTCATTTTGCTGTAGAACAATGAAAAGAACATAATGGCAACTTTTGAAAATCGGGTCTCTAATCGACCCTGTCAAGTCACCGGGTTACCGGTTCAACCGGTTTGACCGCCGGGTCAACCCGGTTTTAAAAATAAAAATAAAAAATAATAATATTTGCAATAATACAAAAAA
>BQNB010196643.1:0-11273 GCA_026074375.1 Tanacetum coccineum | reverse complement strand
ATTCTCTTAATCTTGTATCTTCTTCGAATTCCATCACTTCTTTATCTTCCGTATCAATATGTCTTTCGTGGTACTTTTTCAACCTTTTTCCATTGACCCTAAAGCTGATTCCGTTTTTATCTGTGATTTCTACGGTCCCATATGGATACACAATCTTCACCACATTTGGACCTTACCATCTTGATTTGAGCTTACCCGGATGCATCTTGAATCTATAGTTAAACAATAATACCCTGTCTCCAACTTTGAAACCTTTATCTCCTCGAAGTCTAGATTCGTGCCATTTCTTAGTTCTTTCCTTGTAGATATGGGTGTTCTCGTATGCATTATCTCTCAATTCCATCAATTCATTAAGTTCCATAAAACGGTTCTTTGATGCTGCTGTGAGATCCATATTACATTGTTTAAATGCCTAATTTGCTTTATGTTCGATCTCCACAGGTAAGTGACAAGCTTTTCCATAAACCAATCTAAAAGGTATGCATCCTGTGGGCGTTTTGTAGGCGGTTCTGAATGCCCATAATGCATCGTCTAGCTTTTCTGACCAATTCTTCAGATTATATCCAACTGATCTTTCTAGAATACGTTTAATAGCTCTGTTGGTTACTTTGGTTTGTCCATTAGTTTGGGAGTGATATGTCGTTGAAAACTTGTGAGTAACTCCATATTTTTGTTAGGCTTTCTCCAATTTAGAGTTACAAAAATGTGTCCCCTGGTCACTAATTAATGCTTTAGGGACTCTAAATCTTGCAAATAGCTTTCTTAAAAATTTAATCATAACGTGAACATCGTTCGTAGGAAGTGCTTGAGCTTCAACCCATTTTGATACGTAATCAACCTCCACTAAGATGTATTTGTTACCTTTCGAGTTAGGAAAGGGTCCCATAAAGTCTAACCTCCATACATCAAATACATCACATACCTGAATATTGTTTTAAGGCATCTCACTTCTTGATGATATATTTCCCGATCTTTGACAAACATCGCATCTCATTACGTAATCTTTGGCGTCTTTAAAGATACTAGCCCAGAAGAATCCAGATTCATAAATTTTCTTCCAGTTACAGAAGCACTAAGATGGCCCTCAGTTGGTCCAAATGACAATGCGGTAAAATTCTAGAGATTTCGTTTCCAGTAACACATCGTCTCATTATATTGTCCGGGCATAGCTTGAATGCGTATGGTTCATCCCAAAAATAATTCTTTACTTGAGAGAAAATTCTTCTTCTTTTTTCAGGTGTCCAATTTGTAGTCACGATTTTTCTGATAAGATAATTAACATAATCTGCGTACCATGGTTCGTCGTTATTGATCTCGGGTTTTAAACCGTTTAACGCCATAAGATGTTCATCAGGAAATTCATCACCGATCTCCTCTACCGCGAATGTACTCAACTCTGGGTTTTCAAGCCTTGACCCTTGAAGAAGCAGAACCCACCTTATGAGCCTTGGTTTGGCATCCTATTTAGTAAACAAATACTTCAAAGAGGAATGATCAGCGTAGACAATAGTTTTTTATAAGACAAGATAGGGACGAAACTTATCAAAAGAGAAAACAACTGCAAGAAGTTCTTTTTCAGTGGTGGTGTAGTGTTCTTGGGCATTATTCAGGGTTTTGCTCGCGTAGTAGATTGGTTTAAATTTCCCTTCTATCCTTTCTCCTAAGACGGCTCCAACAGTGAAGTCACTAGCATGACACATCAATTCAAAGGGCACATTCCAATCGAGCGAAATTATGATAGGTGTGGTGGTTAATTTTTATTTTAAAATATTAAACGCCTTTTTGCAATCGTCAGAAAAATCAAATTTCGCGTCTTTCATCCAAAGTTTTGTCATTTGTTTAGAGATCAATGAAAAATATTTTATGAATCTTCTGTAAAATCCAGCATGTCCCAGAAAGCTTCTAACTCCTTTTACGTTTGTTGGGTATGGCAACTTGGCAATTACATCGATTTTAGCTCTATCGACCTCAATACCTGCCCCCGAAATTGTATGTCCTAAAATAATTCCTTCCTTTACCCTAAAATGGTATTTTTCCCAATTCAGTACTTGGTTAGTTTCTTCACATCTAGCGAGCATTCTATCTAAATTAGCTAGACAACAATGGAAAGAGTTACCGAACACCAAGAAGTCGTCCATGAATAGTTCCATAAAATCTTTCACCATGTCATGAAAAATGGCTGTCATGCATCTTTGAAAAGTAGCTGGAGCATTGCATAACCCAAAAGGCATTCTTTGGTAAGCAAAAGTCCTATAAGGATAGGCGAATGTTATCTTTTCTTGATCTTCAGGTGCGATTGGGATTTGGAAGAATCCTGAAAATCCATCAAGAAAATAGTAATACTTATTCCTGCATAAACGTTCCAATATCATATCGATAAAGGGAAGGTAGAAGTGATCTTTTCGAGTTGCATCATTAAGTTTGCGATAATCAATGCAAACTCGCCATCCTGTGACTGTGCGAGAAGGAATTAATTCATTATTATCATTTAAAACTACAGTTATTCCTCCTTTCTTTGGCACAACATGAATAGGGCTAACCCTAAGAACTATCCGAGATTGGGTAAATAAGCCCAGAATCAAGTAGCTTAACAATCTTGTTTTTTACCACATCTTGCACTTTTGGATTTAAACGTCTTTGGGGTTGAATGACCGGTTTGTAGTCATCTTCCATTAGAATCTTGTGTGTGGAATGTGATGGACTGGTTCCCTTGATGTCTGACATTTTCCAAGCTATCGCTCCCTTTCGTTTCTCCAATACTTGTAAAAGTGAACTTTTCTCTATATCGGACAATTCAGATAAAATGATTATAGGAAAGGATTTGTCCCCATGCATGTAAGCGTATTCTAAGTGGTTAGGCAAATCTTTCAACTCAGTTTTCTTCTCCTCGATCTCATTAGCACTAGCCGAATAAAGGTGTTCTCTTACTAGTTTTGTTGGTTCCGTTGTTTCCTGGACAACTGAATACGGCGTATTTATCTGTGATACGCCGTATTGGTTTATCAGAATCACTACTGGCTCACATTCTTCAAGGTCTGATTAATCGATTTATTTTTCCATCCCTCTTGATAGAAACGAATCAGGTTCATCATTTGCCAGTAATTCTTGAGCTTCTACGTTGATTGTGTCATCCAAATCATCAATCCTGTAGCATTCATCGTCTTTAATGGGTGGTCTCTTGATTGATTGATCTACGTCAAAGATTACTTCATCGTCTCCACCCTTAGCGTTATCTTTTTGTTGAATACATCTGTCATTTCTCGAGCGGTTGCCAAAAATGGTCTCCCTAAGATAATAGGAACTAATGAGTCTTCGGGCATATCTAAGAAAACGAAATCAATCGGGAGGACGAATTTATCAACTTTTATGAGCACATTCTCAATGATTCATCTTGGGTATTGGATTGATCTATATGCAAGTTCTAAGCTCATTCTTGTAGCCTTTGGTTCACCTAATCCTAATTTTTCATACATCGTATACGGCATCAAACTTATGCTAGCCCTTAGATCTGCTAAAGCGTTGTTGATGTGTAATTAACCTAAGTCACAAGGAATAGTAAAACTCTCTGGGTCTTTTTCTTTTGGCGGAAGCTTGTTTAACAATACTGTTGAGCACCTTTCATTCATAGTTATCGTACAAGCTTCTTCGATTCTGGCCTTATTTGTTAGCAATCCTTTAAGGTTCACTGGCTTCCTAAGGTTGATCATTCGTGAGGACTTCATCTGACTCAACTGGTTTATCATGAATATTTATCGTATAAGGTTCCTCTGTATGAATCCCGTCGTCTTTATTTTGAGTATCTTGAGTCATAGTTTTTCCTCCTATAGTAGTTACTCCCATAACTTCACAATTAATCGTTGGAGTATTATTGATTACTTTTAACAACTCTTGTACCAAAAATCTGAGTTCAATTAACGAGTTGTTTCTTTCTTTGAATAAGATCTCGTTGGTTGTTTGGAAGTCACAGATGAATGCCCTCATCTTTTCGTGGCCGCGTTCTCCTTCTTTAATGAATTTTTATAACATCTCCTCCATCGTTAACTCTCTTTCAGTATAGGTAAAGCAATTTAATACATCGTATTTGTTGATTAAAACAGGATTCACAGTAAAGTAATTTAAGGAAAATAGACTTTGTAAAAATTCTCTTCAATATGCCGTATACAAAGAATTGAATACATCGTATTTGTTGATTAAAACGAATACGCTGTATTGGACAGAAGGTTGGATACGTCGTATTCAATGGTCTTAGATACGCCGTATCGAGTTATCTACCAGAACAGTGTATTAGCACAACAATTAAACAATTAAATATACAGGCAAGCAATTAAACTAAATTACACTAATTTAATTTAACACTACTCTTAAGGGTAAGATCTAATATAAAAACCAAAACATAAAATAAAAATCAAGATTAATTTTCACTCCGCGGTAGCGGCGCCAAAAACTTGATGTGTCATTGTTTGGTGTTTATTTATGATAGTTCAAGTTTTAAATTTATATTTTGTCGACTCAACCAAAACAACAATTTAACAGGCAGTGTACCCGGTCGGTGGTAGATTCGTGGTAAGTATGGTGTCAAACACTTGAAGCGAGGTTAAATCTCTCAATTTATTTATATCTTGGTTGTCTAATCTAAGTTAATTCTAATCTATATCAAACCTATGCTAATCCTATATTAGTTCTAGTCCTAATTCTAACAGGTAAAAGGGGGGTTTGAGCCTGAGAAATTGTCACGGGTTTAGTTGGTGACTACAATCAATTAAAGACACTTTAACCCACGCAAGCAAATTAACAGAAGATAAAAGAGCGGTCGAGCCTTATGATAGAAAATTGTATTAGCCATTACTAATCCGATTAGAAGTTGGTTTGTTTGTTAGACTTAGACGGGACTTCATTCTAAGACATAATCACATTAATTCTGTCACAATTAAAGCATCCGCATAAAGCATCCTTATTTGTTGATTATAATCTATCATATGGATTAAGGCAATGGTGATCTTGTTAAACCCTAGCTCATAGAGACTTTACCCACTTACCGGTTAACGACTCTTTATACACTAGTAGTCCACTTGTCCAACTATCCAATGGAATCAGAAAATTATTCGTTGAATTATCTAGATATTATATCACTAGTAGGGACCACGCTTGATATCTTCCAAAATATTATATTACTATATTTTCAATACGGCGTATTGGTCTTCACTGGATACGGTGTATTGATCTTGTTTCCTTCGTGGTCTTTGGTGAGTGCAGGCATGGATACGCCGTATCTTCCTTGATGGATACAGCGTATTGGTAGTCAGAATCATAAATCTTCAAAATATCTCCATTTAAGCTCCAGAATGCGCGCCTTTTGCTAATATTCACCAAGTACTCCATAATTACTGCAATTCTCAAATAGAAACGATTATGTAACAATTCTTTGCAATAATTAAACAAAATTAGTTAAATACATGGGATAAATAATACTATAAAATAGACGTTATTTGATGTTATCAATATCTTTTTTGGTTTTTGTAAATACAAATTTGAACTAAGGGTAATATAATAAACTTAAAGAAATCCAATTAATATTTTTAGTAATGAACAGTTATTTTAAGACATAGTAAAAAAGAAATGTGTACAATAAAATTAAGCTAGGAGAGGCATGTTTGGTCCTAAAGAGGTGACGTGTCTTGAGTTCTTTTCTGGTAAAACTTGGCTCGTCATAAAATGACAAAATGCATATTAAAGAAGAAAAATAAATAAAGAGATGATATGCAGTATGCACATCACAATGATATGCACATCACAAATATGTATATATGATGTTATATCATTTGCATTACTAATTTGATTTTGTAATGTGCATAATATTGTGGTGTGCATAGCACTTCTAAAATAAATAGTGAAATAAAGATTGTTTGGGATTACTTTTCTCAAGCAGAACTTGAAAAATTAAAATATTCAACAAACATATTTGTGGTATTGTTCATGCACAATATACTTGTTTTAGTGATGTGATGAGATCAGTAGACTATATCTTATACACCACTATCACGCACCGGTCCTCTTAGGCTGGGTGAAATGGTCATCTGATCATCACATCTATATCAGCCTCTTAACACATTATTTTAACATCACTTTTAAAGGCATAATGGCTATCATCTAACAAAACATATAAAAATACATCACTTAATAATACAAATGTACCTCACACACACACATCAAAAGTGGTACCACCATACGCGGTGAGACACTCTCGTCAATGAGTTGGCGCGCTGTAAAGCACATCCACGTGTGATGAAACACACCTGTAACACTCAGTTTTATACATCCTTCCTGACCGTACGCGATGGGGGTATTTTGGTTGTGGTTTGGTGGTGGCGACCATCTAACATATGCATGTTTTTGCGGGGTATATTGTAGGGTATTTTGTATAAACTATAATATTTTTATATTTTTAGTTTGGTGATCACCACTACACTTGTCTGATAGATGGTTTGATTATGTGTTGTAAGGGTGTCCAAAAAACCAAAGAACCAAAAAAAAAACGTGGAACCGTCCCGGAACCGAACCGTATATTAGAACAATAGTCCAGTTCTTGGTTCTTAAAATTTCAAATTTTTGGTTCTTGGGACGGAACCGGCCGGTTCTGGTTCTTTCCCAAAAGAACCGTTCTTTTGAAAAATATGAATTTTTATTAGGTTTATTTGGGACATTATGTAGAGCATGTAGCCTTTTAAGAAAATAAAAAATAAAAGCCTACCCATTATGTAAAAAATTCGAGGTTTGAAACATAAATGTGTGTTTTGATACTTTATTTTGAACTATTGAAACACAAGTGCGTGTTTTTAATACTTTTAAACAATTATACACTTATATATTTTATATTTTGTGTTTTTGTTTACATTATTTTGAACTATTGGAATTCTTGGAATGATTTGCATTGTTGAAGACATTTTTGTGTCCATTTTCTACCAAACAGTGAACTGAAACAACACCTCAAAGTATAGAATGTGCATAATGACAATTGTCTAAACAAATCAAAAGGCCATTAGGGAAAACCAAGTCAAAACTTCCTATGGCTTCTACTTGCGCACGAACACCATTGCCCACGTACAAATAGAGAGCTCTTTGTTTCAGCTTCCTTGCTTCTCTAAACCCCTATTTTGTAATATAAGTATTAGTACCACAACTAGTGTCATACACCAGGATTTATTAGGGAAAGCAAATAATTCTATTGTGAAGATACCAGAAGAACTGGCAGAACCAACTTACTTCTTTTTCTTCAACAACTCAGCAAGATACATAGGACAATTCCTCTTCCAATGACCCACCTCCTTGTAGTGGTGGCAGGCGTCATCCTTAGTTGGGTGCTCTTTAGAAGAAGGTTTAGGGTTTTTAGGCTTAGGGATATAAACTTGTTTATCTTTTCCCTTGACATTAGCTTTACCCTTGCCTTTAACTTTAAGCGATTTCTTATTGGCCTTCTGGATTTTACCACCTTTAATCATCATTACTTGTGGTGTTTCAGCCTTTTTAGGTAAACCCTTTTCATACTCAATGAGCATATCATGTAGTTCACCTATTGTCTTCCCTATGTTATGCATATTGTAATTTCTTACAAAACCAGAAAAATCTTTAGTAAGGCCATTTAAGATAAGACCTACTATAATTTCATGTGGTAGAACATAACCAAGACATTCCAATTGATCTACATATCCTTTCATCTGGATGACATATGCAGCAACTGGTTTACCCTCCTCTTGTTTGCAAGCATGGAAAGTTTGGATTAGTTCAAACCTTTCCACTCCAGCTTGTTTTTCAAACATAGCTTTAAGCTCTTTTATCATGTCATATGGTGAGGAGTTTCAAACTATCTATGAAGCTCAGCAGTCATACTAACAAGTATAAGACAAGCAACCTCATTATATGCATCATAAACTGCATTCCATTCTAACAACACTTGTGCCTTGGAATTAGCAGCAGGAGCCGCGGGTAATGGCTGTTCAATGACAAACATTTTCTTTTCAACTCTCAAGACTAACTTAAGTTGACGAAACCAGTCATTGAAATTATTTCCAGAAAGTTTTTCTCTTTCAAACATCGACCTGAAAGCCGAATGGTTTATGTTTTGAACAGGGTGTGTCATCTACAAAACATAGTTAAAGTTCAAGAATTAGTATTTTCGATAAAACTTCTTGAAGAAAATTAACTACCCATGTTTAATCAAATAAACAATTAATTTTCCAAAGACTAGGATCCTACTTGACGTACCACCACCACATCAGTTGATCTGCTAGTGATGGTGTACTCAAAAGGTAATTGACGATCAATAATTGCCACCGGTGCAATTCCTAGAACATTATGGGACTTACTTTATTACAATAATTTCTAGTAAGCATGTTTCATCCCATCTATGCCTCGATCTAAGGTCTCACCCATAAACCGATTAAGTCGTCCAATCAAAAACTGTGATTATGTAACACTAACGTCTCACGAAAAAGTGTATAATCACCTTGGGATTACGATCTACATACGTCTCACGCATAGTAAAAAGCATCTACAAGTGTTTATACAAATTGGATGGCACTAACTTATTTAAAAAAAGGTATAATATTTGTTGTGACAAATATGTACGAAGAAGCATGCATACATCTTCGTATCATTGATTTTAATAAAAAAATTACTCAATTAAGTTATTTATTATGGTATCACATATTTTCAATACATCTAATGTATAAATAGTGTTACCTTTTTAAAATTGACGATTCAACGTGTTTCCAAATATAAAGAATTATGTTTTTAAAAAAATAACACTATAGTGACATGC
Source organism: Tanacetum coccineum (assembly GCA_026074375.1). NCBI lineage: Eukaryota > Viridiplantae > Streptophyta > Magnoliopsida > Asterales > Asteraceae > Tanacetum > Tanacetum coccineum. The sequence continues at coordinate 2,458 of BQNB010196643.1, read as the reverse complement.
CAGAGAATCAGGTCAGCGCGAAGCATATTAAAAACCTGAATTCTTTAGGAATGTTGACCACTCCGCTTTAAACTTCTCTTATAGTTTGTTCTAGTGGATGAGCCGTACTTCCTATGAGTCCATAACGTCCAGTTTTAACCATTCAAAATAAAACTTTAATTTGGAAACACAATATGAACTATAAATAGTCCATAATAAATTTGATTTCATCATAATTAGTCATGTTTATATTTATTTTCGAAAAATCTTTTTATTTTCTCATAAGTTCAATACTTAAAATAAAACAATATAAACATAAAACTAATTCACATAATAATTTATTCAAATAATAACACTTAACAATTAAGCCACACAAATAAACATAATGATCCTAATTATCTAATAATTAAAACATGTATGTATCCATATAAGGCTCCTTCGTCCTATAAACTCCGGCCACATTCATCGATATAATCGATTGCGTAAGCCTTATACAAATACATACCACATAGTACATAAATTAACTTTTAGGCCCCAATAAGACATGCCAATGTCTTCCCTAGCTTTTAAAGTCGTGGATCGAAACCATATAAATTTAGTGTTCTGTGTTTTTAGTCTTGATCATCATATTTGCGTAATAATTTTAACAATTAACAAGATTAATATCATATATCGCCTCCACGATAAATTGCATGTATTTATCATGGATGCCAAATTAACAATTAATCTAACATAAAACCGGATCAATTTAACAATTTTAAACATATCAAGTTTTATTCATAAAATTGCATACAACCTAGAAATCGTCTAATCAATTTTAATAACCAATAAAAATTGGATCTTGATGCATAAAGATCGAATCTTGATGCATAAAATGCCCAAAGGGCTTAAAAATTAATCAAGAACCCTAATTTGTTTGTCCAATTTTATTCTTGTAATTACAAATTCATATACGATGGCTCGTGATGCCACAACTATTTTGTTTTCAGGTGGGAAGTAGAAATAGTAACCCATTGTTTCCTTTGGGTATCCTATAAAGATACACTTAACAAATCTTTGTTGGGGTTTTAGATCTAATTAACAGTTAAACATATCACGAGTACGCAGCGGAAAGATCAAACACGTATAGAACTTATAATTAACAAGGGATTGAAGATATATACCTTTAGCAAGGAACGTTAGACTGCTTATAGCAATAAACGTAACACCGTCTTCAATATACGCGTGTGTATAATACCACGCGAAACCACCAAGATCAAAAGAATGATCTCTCTAAGTATTCACACACAATACGTTCTTAGCAAACAATGTGTATGCTAGTACTAATAGTGTTTAACCAAACGATCTCTTCGTCTTTGAATCAATCAACACACGAAGCACCTTCTTGATTGTAAAACCTCAACACGAAAAACCCTAAGGGTTTGTTTGTTGGTTCGTTCGACAAGGGGAAGGAGAAAACCGAATCCCTCAAGGGTTTTGAGGTTCGGTTGGCCAAGGGAAAGAGCAAGGAGAGATTTAGAGTTTTTAGGTTTCAAGTTATAATTTACAAAAAACCCTAAGACCTCCTTTTATAGCCCTTACAATCTTGGTAAGAAAGCAAGCAATCTCGTTCCATATGAAAGGAAATATTCGACCAACTAAAGGAGAGGGGACAAACTAAATCTTTTCCTTTTCCTGATTTTGTATATTAGTCCTTTAACTATTAACGACTAATATTTATTCTTGTTAAACTTTTAACGATCGTTTGTTTAAACATTAATTAATATATTACATTAATATATTAAATACATTGTTCTACATATTAACGTGTGCATCTCCTTAGGCTCGAATAATTCCCGGACATGTATAATTTATATTTGTTCATATTCCAACACCATCGTTATGGCGCGTCTTTTGAAACCATGCTTCTAACTAATTCAGTAATATATTTAGCTGTGAGATTAAAGAAATTATCCGCCAACCCAATAAAAGAAACTTAAATGGTTATGCATGAAATTAAAAGAGTTTGACGTGACCTACAAATTTTCACCCCAACCAATATCTTTGACTCTTTGTAAGTTCACGAGTCGTACAAAAAATAAATCAAACCATTTATGATATAATGAGTTATAACAAACTAGTTTGGTACGAAACAGTTTATTTACCAAAACAATCAATTGTGTTTTCAAATATATTTGTTTTTTGTTTTTTCAGGAATAAACTTCCAAGCCTTTTTGTCAAATAATATACGATACAAGCCTAGTGTGCAAATTAAGAATAACACAAGTGGATTACATAACTTATTGATTAGTAATCCTTTGTAAGAGTAGTTTTCCCAAATCTAAGAGCATGCAACTTTATCTTGACGAATGTATTATGTTAATTAGTACACGCCAAATACTCGTGTACTAATTAAAGCGGATTACGTTATCCATAGAGGGCGAGTATTTGACTCATGTGACAAGACCAAACACATGTATGTTGACGAACTCATCGTTAT
>BQNB010196641.1:0-11273 GCA_026074375.1 Tanacetum coccineum | reverse complement strand
AATGAAAGGAATGAATTTTGTGTGAGATTTTCGTCCCCTTTTATTGGCTGAGTTTGGGGTCGAAGTGCGGCGCACTTAGAAATAAGTGCGGCGCACTTGGTGAGTTAATGCGGGTATCATTTAATTCTTCGAAGGGAAGTGCAGCGCACTTAGGAATAAGTGCGGCGGTTTTGAGGAGTTAATGCACTTCTTTGACTGAGACTTTAATTCTTTGACTTTTGAAGGAAGTGTGGCGCACTTATGGTCTTTTTCAGCTTTAGTCATTTATTTTCTTCTAACTTGCTTTCCATTGTGTATAAATACTTGGTTTTGTTCCAATTGAGCTCCAGATGTCTTCAAGTGTACTTTTAAGCTCCATATCATTGTTTATTCTTCTATTTTCTTTCTCGACATATTCCAAGAACCTACAATAGCAAATATACTCTATTATATACCAAAAGTTCTTATATTTAACCAATTTATATATATATAATCATTGATAACGCATATAAAAATATGTATAATTTGAGCGTTATCAAACTACATCGAACTTGGATACAATATGGAGAAGTGTTATTTAGCCCTGACTGGTCAGATTGATTGGATGAACCCAGAAGGTGACAGATGCTTGTATGATTTAAGCAAGCCTCTACCATTACAAGGACCTTCCGATCGCACAACCATTCCTGTGGACTTCTTCTTCAATAAAGAACTGGAGTATCTGAAGCAGGGAAACACGGAAAGGAAGTGATAACATCAAATATTTAATACGTTTTGGTGGCAAAATAACCACTATATTACCTTCAAATGTTTCACTAACACTCGAAAATGAGATATTTTCTATCATTTTGTAGTTTTCAGGTGGAATGCAGGAAAATGACAAGAAACAAGGGAAAAAGGACTTAAAGTGTAAATTCTGAAGAATGTTACAGTGTAACACCAAAAATGGTTACACCGTAACATAAATTACGCAAGTATGAAGATCAAGGAAGACTTTACGGCGTAACACCATATCTAGTTACGCCGTAACCATATATTTGGAAGGAAATCTTGTCAAAGTTATAGTTACAGCGTAACACCTTATCCAGTTACGTTGTAACCAAGAGAATCTACAAATGTGGAATGAAGATCACGTACTTATGGATATTATTTAAAGGTTACGACGTAACACCATATCTGGTTACACCGTAATAGGTGCTTATTTATGGAATGTTGTGTAAGATGGTTACGGCGTAACACCTTTATTGGTTCCGCCGTAACAGGTTCGATACCTATAAATAGAGGCCTCATTCAAGCTATTCCGACATAACTTTCTCCGCTGGCAATTAGAGAGGCGGCAAACGCTTCCAACCTTTGAAGAATTCCACCTGGAGTTCAAAGGAGATCACACTTTACTTACTTTTTTGTATTTAATCATTCAAATATGAATACTGTAAGAATTATGAGTTTTCAATCTATGATTTCTTCTATTTCTTGCTGTGTTTCCGTTACCATGAGCGGCTAAGCACTTAAAGTGCTGGCCTAGTTATGTAGTTACTTTTGTTATGATTGTTTCCTGTTAGATTATGGTTTCATTAGATATTCCTTGACTATCGTGTAACCCTGGGTTTTGGTAGTACGGGTGGTTTGGACCTAGCTTGCCCCATAATTAGATTATCTAGTCAATATGGGATCCAATGGGTACTAGGGAGGATCACTAACTCCTTACCTGGTGTAGGAACTAACCGGTCACCGCACTTATCACTTAATATACTTAAAAAGCACAAGAACTCTTTCAAAGAGGGTTAATAATCTTTATAGATTATTAGATATGTTTTGGGAATAGTTGGGATTAATCACTGCAACCTGGATAACCTACCTCCTAGATGATTTGGGACTGATTCGGAATCGCAGGAAGTATAGGATAGACTATATATGCACATTCAAGTCTATCGACCTTTGAAACCACTAATGAAACCATAGTTTAACATTGCACAGGAAAGCGTTTTCATAACAACAGTAATGAAGTAACTAGGTTAGCATGTTTTCTCTCTTGATATCTCCAACTCTTTTAATTTCCAGTTATTTATTTTCTTGTTATTTATTTTAAATCAACTCAAAAACCATTTTCAAAACGTGACATTTCAAATTAAAACTAATTACAACTTAGCTCTTGGGACGACCTCGAATTTACCATTCTGTACTACCCACGATCGGGTTCTCTGCCCGTTAGTGCGTTGTTAGGTAGATCGAGTTTTATAAATTTAAAACTTGATAAAATATATTTTAAAATAAAATACGCATCAAGTTTTTGGCGCCGTTGTCGGGGAGCTAAAAATTAGAATTAATTTGAATATTTCATTATTTCTCTTCTAAACTCTATATCTGCAGGAACCATGGCTGGAGTAGACGTCGATACTCTCACTATGGAACAATACCTAGCATTGTCACGAGAAAACCAGGCACCGGGCGTGGTTAAACCCGAAATCAGAGGCAATGTTAATTTCGAAATCAAGAGTCAGTTCATGCACGAACTGAGGGAAGATGCTTTCTCTGGGAACAAATACGAGGATGCTCACGATCACATTGATCAGGTCCTCAGCATCGTTGGCTTATTCATTATTCCCGGAGTCTCTAAAGATGCAATCATGCTTTGAGTTTTTCCTTTTACTCTTACTGGAGCCGCTAAAAGATGGGTGGACAGACTAGTCCCAGGAACTATCAATACTTGAGATCTCCTTAAGAAGGCCTTTATCCAAAGGTACTGCCCACCTTCCATGACCGCAAAGCAGCTTAAAGACATCCACAACTTCAAGCAAGAAGGAGATGAATCATTATACCAGGCCTGAGAGCAGTATAATGACCTGCTCTATAAGTGCCCTACTCATGACATCAATAGTCATCAAAAGCTAAACATTTTCTATAAGGGTTTGAGCACTATGAACCGTCAATTACTTGATTCACAGGGACCTATCCCCGGGATGAGACCAGCTAAAGCTCTCACAGCAATTCAATCTATGGCTGACCACTCTCAAAAATGGCACGACGGAACAACAAGCAGAAATATAGGAAGTAGTAGTAGCAAAGATGGACTAGCTGCTTTAGTAAACAAGTTGGACAACCTAAGAAGAGACATGAAGAAACTAAAGGTTGGATGCCAAATTTGCGAAGGACCTTACCTCGACAAGGATTGTCCCCTCAACGAGGAAGTTAAACAAGTGGAAGAGGTCAGATATGGAGAATTTGGACGAACAATGCCATTTAACGGAAGTAATGGAGGAAAGTTTCATGTAGGACCACCTGGATACTACACTAAGATTGATAATCGTCCACCATATGCTGAAAGGAGGCAAAGCTTAGAAGAATTATTAGCTAAGCATCAAGAGGAAACTACTCAAAGAAGTACTAAAATGGAGGTGTGGATTAAAAAGCTTAAAGAAAATGTTGAGATTAACACGAGGAACCAAGACGCCTCACTTAAAAACTTAGAAACCTAGATCGAGCAATTAACCGAAGAACTCCATTCCAGGAAGGAAAAATCTAAACAAGCAAAGGTAGTAATTGTTGAAAATGAGGGACCTAGTTCTCCTAAGAAACTTAAGAATCTACACGGAATATCCTTCCTCTCCGACTCTCAGGAAGAAAACACCATTGATCAACTACCTATGAAGGAATCCAATCCAGGACATTTCACGCTTCCCTGCACTATCGGTAACTTTAACTTTTATGCTATGGCCGATTTAGGAGCAAGTGTGAATGTTCTACCTAGGAATATTTTTGAGTATTTGGGATTAAGAAACCATAGTGAAACCAAGATGCTAGTAAAAATGGCTGATATGAGAAAAAAATCACCCCTTAGGATAGTTAAAGATATACTTGTAAAAATTGATAAAATCCTGTTCCCATCCGACTTCGTAATTCTAGATCAAACCCCTAATTCGACTGTCATTTTAGGAAGACCCTTTTTGGCCACTATTCACGCCCAAATTAGTGTTTTTGAAAAAGAAATATCAGTTGGGATAGGAGACAAAAGGGTAACATTTGACATAAATAGGAATGACCCTAATTTTGCCCCCGACAGAGGGAATCTTTATGTTAAACTCAGTTAACACTGACGAACCAATCACTAAAAGATTAAAGATAAGTAATGGCACGACTATAACATATTTTTGTAAACTGATTATACAAGAATGTGATATGAACTTTAAGGCTTGGCCATCCTGTGACCCGTTCAAGAACAAATGTGATGGGGGGCATGAAATTTATGGAATCAATGAGCTCGGTAAAACAAAATATTGGTTCTTCCCTAATAACTACAAAAGGGAGGAAACGAAAGGGGATGGGGGTATCATTTCTAAACTTTTTATCGACTTCTTCCCTAATAACATCAAATATTTAATACTTTTTGGTGGCAAAATACCCCCCCAAAATACCTGCAAATGTTTCACTAACACTCGAAAACGAGATATTTTCTGTTATTTTGTAGTTTTCAGGTGAGATGCAGGAAAGTGACAGAAAAAGGAAAAATGACTTAAAGTGTAATTCTAAATAGAGTGTTAGGGGTCAACACAAAATGGTAGCCGTAAATAGATTAAGCAAGTTACTAAGATCAATGAAGACTACTACGCGTAACACAATTATCGATGTTACGCCGCAACCCTATATTTGGAAGGAAATCTTGTCAAAGTTATCGTTACGGCGTAACCTCTTATCCAGTTAGCCGTAACCATGAAGATCCACAAATATGGAATGAAGATCACGTACATATGAAAGTTATATGAAGGTTACGGCGTAACACCATATCTGGTTACGCCGTAACAACTGCTTAATTATGGAATGCCGTGTAAGTTGGTTACGGCGTAACACCTTTATTGGTTACGCCGTAATAGGTACAATATCTATAAATAAAGGCCTCATTTAAGCTATTTCGACATCACTTCCTCCACAGCCAATTAGAGAGGCGCGACAAAGCTTTCGCACTTCGAAGCATTCACCTAGGTGTCCAAGCGGAGATCACACTTACTTACTTTTATTTATATTAACGTTCAAAATACGAATCTTGTAAGAATTATGAGTTTTCAATATATGATTTCTTCTATTTTACGTGTTCGTTACCATGCAGCGACTAAGACTTAGTGGCCTAGTTATGAATTTACTTTTGTTATGGAATTGTTTCTGTTGAATTCTGGTTTCATTTTATATTCCTGGATACCGTGTAACACCTGGGTTTTGGTAGTATCAGATGGTTTCGACCTTAACTTGCCCATTAATAGATTACTTGTCATGATGGGATCAAATGGGTACTAGGGAGGATCACAAACTCTTTACCTGGTGTAGGAACTGATCGTGTCACCGTCACAATACTCGTACTTAAAGCTCCAGGAACACTTCCGCAAGTGGGTTAATGATCTACTAGAGGTTATTAGATATGTTTTAGGAATAGTTAGGATTAATCACTGCAACCTGGATAACCTACCTCCCAGATGATTCGGGACTGATTCAGAATCGCAGGAAGTATAGGATAGACTGTATATGCATATTCAAGTCTATCAACCTTAGAAACCAGTAATGAAACCATAGTTTGACATTACACAGGAAATTGTCTTTATAACAATAGTAATGAAGTAATTAGGTTAGCACGTTTTCTCTCTTGATATCTCTTATCCTTTTAATTTTAGTTATTTTTTATTGTATTGTTTTTCTATTTCTTTCAATTAAAATCAAAGACCATTTTCAAAACGTGACATTTCAAATTAAAACTAATTACACCTTAGCTCTTGGGACGACCTCGGATTTACCAATCTATACTACCCATAATCGGGTTCTCTACCCGTTAGTGCGTCGTTCGGTAGATCGAGTTTTATAAATTTAAAACTTGATAAAAATATATTTTAAAAGAAAATATGCATCACCTACTAGTAGTTTGATTAAGAGGGTCTACATGTTAAGTTTAAGAGAACGTATGGAACTTGATTTAGAAGCTAGGCTAATGGGAGAGACTTTGGTGTTAAATAGATCGTTGGACCCTTTATATGGAGATTATATCGAATTAAACGATCTAAATGTGCCATTAGAACTTAGGAGAGATCAAGTTGATGATTTGATGCCCACCATTGAGGAAGGTGAGGTAATTGATAAACCCATGATTGACATAATCAAGACTAGGAATAATGAAAGTTTTGGCGAATACCCTAGTTTTTGTGACTTTGATCGGAAGATCCATATTGATTGGGCCTACAACTTAAGATTTTCGTGCATGATAGGTTTTGAACATGTAAATGCTAATTTTTTTCATAATTTTGTCCGTTAATGTGATGTCTAAAAAGCTCTACAATTCTATAATGAAGGACAAAGTTGAATACAAAGGAAAGAACGTAGTTGGAGCTTTTATGAATGTACCTATATTTGTCAGAAATTTTTCTGTTGTAACTCATTTTGCAGTAGTGGAAAATATGGATGGCTACCGAGATCAAGAAATAGGAGATGCCATTTTTGGAGAGCCATTCTGCAAAGCTTCATGTGTAGAAGCAAGAAGGTTTGACGGGTTAATCACTATCCACAATGGTAATGATAACGTAACTTACCAAATGGCGCGATCACACTTAAGGGTTGTAGAGCATCTGATCTAATGCCCAATGCATCAAGATCAGGGCCAATTATAAGAGGTGAGTGTGGCATGAATGTGATGAAATTCTCAATCCATGACCAAAATCTCAATAGTTTCTACAAGGGGGTCTTGAACTTAGGACCCGAATATATCCGAGATGCGAAGATGGAAGAATGGCTCACATGCACGCACATAGTAGTTCATGAGGAGAGTATGAAGAAAGCTGAAGAAAAAAGTCTACATAAAGATTGCTGAACGAAAAGTGCTTCACGGGAGACACTGGATCGTTTTTTATTTATTTTTTTATCGATTCTATCTTCCAGACTCAATACAACGTATCAGCTATACCATTACAGCGTATGAATGTTTTGGACGATTATCAGTCCTTATTTTTCTTTTGAATTTAAAAAACTTTATTGTCAGTTCTATCTCTATGGCGTATCATGAATGATACGGCGTATCAGCAGAACTGGTCTATAGCTACTTTGTGTGTAGTAGGTTTCTATATCGGGTATCCTGGTTTTGGTTTTTAGATACGGCGTATTGACTGCATGTATAGTTTATTTTTATTTTCTTTAATTAACCGTAGGATATTCGAGATAGGATTTTGCATGTTTTTCCTATATATTGAACAGTGCCTCGCTGGAAAAGAAATCGACAATGTTGGTGAAGTATCGATCATCTGGAATCATGTGTGTGTTGTAGTCATGCTTGTATCCAGATGCATTTACAACATACATTCTTGCTCATAAACTCAACTTGGAGAATCTACCGAGCAAACATCAGGGGAGTTTCTCGTTTTAATTTTTTTGATTTTCTGTTTTTAATGTTTTATCTATACAACGAGGAAATTATAATTTAAGTGGGGGTGATGGGAATTAGAACATTACTTGTCTTATTTTTCACATTAAAATGCTTAAATTATGCTCAAATTTGAAAAAAAAATTCAAGCATACTTTTGTGAAATTACTAGTTACATAACCTGCACACATAACCCTTATTAGATATTGTGAGGATTCAGCCTTAGCTGTTTCTAAATATTTACCCAAATCCCACAAAAATATGAGTGTGCCGGCAATGTTGTAGGCTTTAGAACTTGGCTTGGTATATCTATTCGAGACCACAATAATGAGTACTATGGATTTAGATGGAGTAACTTGTTTAAATTGGTAAATTTCTAGGATTACACCCAAAAAGCCTTTATATGTTATATTATTAACTAACTATACTGGTTAGTTAACCCCCATATAAGCCCTTTGTTTACTCTCATTTTAAGAGTAAGATACCCCTAGGAAAACCAGTAGAGCCAATCCTTTAGGATAACACCAACTATTTGTTTCGCTACACTTTTACACCTTAGCCTACCTTGTTAGATTAAGTCCATTTATCAATTGCTAGTTACTTAAAGTGTAAAGTATGTATTTCCTGTGTCCTGTGTCATTTTTCTATCTCTGGTACGGTTGGGAAGAAAGTTTCACATTATAAATGGGAATGTAAAAAGTAGTCAAACTCATGTATTTTTACTACCATCACAATTATTGGTACGAAGAACGAAGAATTATGGAAGAAATTATCCGGAGTTATTATGATCGTGAAGATGGTGAAATTACACCGAGATTCGTAGTTTAGTATATTTTAAAAAATTGAAAAAATTAGAAATTTGCAACAAAAAAGAGGAGGAAAATCTGAAGATAGTCGGTTCGTTAAAGCTTAAACCGATGGTATTATTTGAAGAATCGATTATTCGGTTAATAGTGGGTATAACATCAACGAAGTAAGTTTAGTCTAAACAAAAGTGATAGATATCGCCACTTGTCTTTTAAAAAGTATGTAAAGTAAGTGATGATTAGGAGTTGACCGTTTACAGGTGAAAGCCCAACTGAGGGTTGTTGTTTTTTGTGATCTATGATCAGAGTTTGTTATGTAGTTGTCTCTTTTATCATGGTAACGGACGGTGAAAAGTATCGGGTGGCAACTTGTACTTATCTGTTTGGCTTAGTCTATTTGTTTGTAATTTTTTTATTTAACAACAATTTATTTCCCTTTCCTAATGATTAACCTTAGGTACTCGAATAAGGATGTGATCGAATCATGCATGTCTATTCCATCATTACGGCTATGTATGTGTGATTTAGCCACCTTGTTGTTGTACCAAAAGGTTGATCTTGTTATCTTTGACTTGGTTATTACCTTGATGGGTGATTAACAAAGTTTTCTAAATATCTTTTGCCGTATTACACATGAAAATTCTTTCATATTCTTTTCTTGGCAAAGCATAGTAAATAACCATTTTGGCTTCGTTATTTTTCGCAAGCTTCTTTTTAAGATCATCACTTTGTTTTTCAAAAGGGATAACCTCATCTAATTTGGTTTTCGGATTTTGTTGAATGTGTTGAAAATCACCGTTAGTAATAACATGCCAAAGATCAAGATCTTTTGATTTAACATATGTCTCGAATCTATTTTCCAATAAATAAAACTATCACTTTCAAAAAGTGGTAGTCTTTGCATGGATTGCCCTTCTAGGTATTTGTCGGAATTCATAGATCGATCCACGCTTTAAAATATAATATATTTTAAAAATCTTGAGTGAGCTTGGCTCCTGATACCAATTCTTGAAACTAGGGGGGGTTGAATAGTTTACAGGTTCATTTTACGTTTTAAAAGTTTGCTTTCAAAATACTTAGATTCAAGTTGTATGTTTAACCAATCAACAATATGAATCAACAATGTAAATGTCTAAACTAATATTGAATAACGATCACAACAATATAAAGAGATGAGAGAAGGAACAATCAAACCAAGACACCAAGATTTATAGTGGTTCGGCTACTGATGCGGTTGTCGTAAGGGACTTCTACAAGAAGTTTTACAACTCCCTAGGCAGAGTACCTAACTGTTGTAGTAGTAGTATAGGCAAGACTCGGGGGTTGTTATCATTCTCTAGGGGAATAGGTTGGGAAGGCTTGATCACGGTCTAACAGAAATCTAAGGGTTGAGAGAAGATTATTTTTGTATTTTTATGTTTTATAGAAAGCAGGTAAATCATATATTTGAGAGGTTTAGTTGGTTTTAGCTATTAAACTAAATAATAAACTATGCTAATGGTGATAACAATATAATAAAAAGATTGTATTCATTTAATCATGTATTACTCTCTAGATTGCTTCTCCTAGTGTTATTTATTTGTCACACGTGTGATGATCTATGTAATTATTTCCTAAGTCATGAACAGATTACACGAACCTGTCGTCTATTTAATATTCCGTTAGGGTAACGCACAAGTAAGGCAGTATGAAGACTATTACAAGGCCCCTAAGAGTACATTAAACGCATTTGAAATAGATTAAAATTAGATCAACCATATAAGGGGCAAGGTAGTATGAAGACTGTTACCCGATGGTATCCTTTCTACACGATCATGTTTCCCTAGACATATCAACAACGATACAGACAAAATCTGATTTTCTAAAGCCTAACATGCATATTCATCAAAAGAAGCAACACCACTAAGATCTACATTCTAGGTTTCATACAATGATAAATGAACACAATAGGAAGCTTAACCAAGCATGTTAAAGATAAAGCAAGAACAATAATGAATCAAACAACAAGACATATTGAATGATTAAGATAATCCTACTAGATTAAAACATGAATTGAAGGAGGTATAATAGGGTTTTGAAGCCCTAAAATCGTCCTAATAAGCTGCCAAACGAACTAGGGTTCGTCTCCCTTTTTTACTCTAAAGTTACACACTTAAAACCCTAAAAACGGATTTGTATATATAGATAAATTGTTGCGACGGCGTCGCGTTTTAATCGTGACGCCATCGTGAAAGATAATATTCTAGATCTTGGGCTGGGTCATACGAGCTGACGCCGTCATGAAAGGTTGTGACGCCGTCACGAAGTGGGTTGTGACGACGTCGTGTAGAACTGGTGACGCCGTCTCTAGCCGCTGAGAACATAATCTTGAGAGATGTTGGTGTATGTCCATAGTCTTGCCCGTTTCTTATCCAAATGAGCCCAAGTCACGTGTATTTTCTCCAAGTGCCTTCCAAATGCTAAATAGCTGAAAAGGAACAATTAAGTACCTGTTTTGGGCATAAATGCACTATTTAGAGGGTTAAACGACCCTGAAAAAGTGTATAAAATGACACCTCATCAACTCTAACCCGAAAATCTAAATTCAAATATTTAATCATAATTCTCATCTCGCATCCGCCCTCTAAAAAAAGTGCACCCCTTATGAAAAAAATGCATAACTTGGTCGTGTTATTGAGTGAGTTATCATTATTTGACCTTTTGGTAACTTACTTACCATTACGGTAACTTGGTCATGCAGAAGGTCTTACAAAGAGAAAGATAAGTTGGGGTTGGGGCAACAGGAGTGACCGCGATCATCTGCCGTCACCATTACATCCAACCTAAAAATAATAAGCGTGTATAAATTGTTTTGAAATTTCCTACTAGAATGAGAAGAGAGTTTCTTGTTCTATGTTATTGCAATTCTTCTTGTACTTTCTTCCCATTAGTTTGAAAATGAAAAAAGTCAGCTTGTTCCAATTGAAGATGAAACAAACAACTTCTTCTTTTCTTACGTGACATCAACTTTTTAACGTGTATTAAACCTTTTTTAAGAGCATCCACTATGGTAAACCTTTATAAAGGTTTATAATGGTCTTATAACATTAATTTATAAACCC
>BQNB010196639.1:0-11273 GCA_026074375.1 Tanacetum coccineum | reverse complement strand
TAACCACTATAAATCATTGTGTCGGTTTGCATTTTCTTTTACCTTTCGCTTTAATTATTTCTTTACATTTACTGCTTTACTTTTATACTTGCATTATGCTCATGATTGTGTGAATGGTTGTGTAGATCTTGTTAGTTAAGGTTGTGTAGCTTTTTATGCTATATATTGTGAATGTGGTTATTTTATTAGAATATGCGTTAGCTATTGTAAACCTATTATCACCACCTCTCATATTGCGTCAAACTTGATCGGGTAATTGATACAAAAGATCTAGTCTGAAAACCTCTTCTGGTGGCGGTCCCATAACTCAGGCGGCCCCTAGATATACTTGGCGGCCCCCATATATATATGGGACCGCCGGTAGATGAGTAATGTAATCTTTGATCTTAAAGTTTTTAAATGAAAATGTATTCACCCCCCTCTACTGACTTCCTTCAATTAATATTAGAGACGTCGCTATGGTTTTCAAACAAATGGTTTTTAAAATATAGTACGATCCATGTATCAAATTACCCATGAAGGGAGACTAAATATGGAAAGTGTTTTGTTGTTTGATTCGTACTAGTTTTGTTATTAAATATACTTTGTATACTAGCTTGAAGGAAAATTTTCTCAAAAGAACTTGGAAGTGCCAACTTATGTTTGTCTAAGTCGTAAGAGTAGAAATGATGTCTAAAACATGAAATTTATGTGCGGGAACAACTTTTTAAAGTCATATGTTCTTTTAGGTTAAGTTACAAAATGATTTTTGAACAAAAAAAAACGTGTTTTGGGGTCATGGTGGCGGTCCTCTAACTGTTTGGGGGTCTCCCAAATATATCTGGGGTGTAGTACCTTATGGGGGGCGCTGTCTGTTTTGTCAGTTTTTGGCAAACTTCGAAAAATCATATAAAATCAACCGTAAGTCCGTAGAAGTTGTGCCACCCGCCATTTCTGAGATAATCGAGTATTGTTTGCATTAAAATACTTCCAAGTCTTTATTCGAAAATTAAGTGAGTCAGAAAATGCAAACATACCGATATTAGTGTCAAAATATATGTTTCGTTTGACGTAAACTTGTCGTTAACTTTTCTTTCAAAGCGAGCTTTACTGTCATACTTATCCTTGAAAACATTGATATTGATTAATTTTTAAAATGGGGAGGAAACTATTTTTGTTTTCAAATAAAATCAAGGCATTGGTTACATCGTTTATTAATACACAAAAACGACGCGAATATCCTTATGTGTATGCTGATGATTAATGTGTGTTTAACTTTTGCTTCAACTCTGTTAATGATATAATAAGTAATCATTACTATTTGTAATTGAGCTAATATATATTTATAAAACATTTTTCAGTATGCTATTTGTATGTTACTAGTTTGTGCATTGCATATTAGGCATAGATCACTATGATTTGTGCATTGATTTAGGATAGATCATATATTTACTAGTTTGTGGCATTGAGTCACCACATTTTGAGTCTCTCATATTCTTTCACCATGAAAGAACTACCACATCTTTTCACATCCCACTTTGTTCATACAACAATTGTCAACAACCAAAACCCACCAAACCAAACCTTTAAATTCCTATCCATCCACTTTGTCTCGATAGGTCATATGCATATCAATTGTTAATGCAAATGATATATACATATGTTTCTATCACCTATCGTCAACGCGTTCATTCTTTAGCATCACTATCTTTCTTCACTTTTTGACTCTATGGAATAATATTTAATTCACATCCAAAAGACATGTCTCCATCCTCGTCTTATTTTCTTTTTTTTCTCTTTTAGAGTGTATATTCTAATATATATATATATATATATATATATATATATATATATATATATATATATATATATATATATATATATATATATATATATATTGACATATTATTAAGTGTCATTCGTCTACTTTTAAAAGGTCATTCTCATAATATTCTTATGTCAATCAATAAACGAATCCCATTCTCGTTTATTAAAAGTCGGTCTAATCTTTCTCCGTAAACATACGTCTCGATTCTTTTTATTTCATCATTTAGGCTGTTTTTAAAATAATGACTACTTGTGTCTAGTTTCTACTTCTCTTTCAAAGTGTCATACTTCAGAATAATAAAACCTAGAAGTGCATGTCTAGTTCCCCGCTAACGTTTTGCTATATGTATATATGCATTGTCTACTAACTTTGTTTTGTAAGCACTAAACAAATATCTTGATTCCTTGGTACCCAAATAAGGGGGCATACACCGAGGGGGAGCACTTGCAAGCATTTTGCTCATTTAAATTGCATCGAACTTCTTGAGCATCGATGGTAATTTATTTGATCCATGGATCCGTTAGAGTCAATATACAAGGAATGTAATTATCATGGGGATGCAATAAGCAAGGGGAGCTAGGAGCTATGTGGTTTAATAGCATGGATTTAGTTTAACCATGATGATAGAAGACTTCACTAGGATGATGCAAGCTCACCTTTATAGGAAGATAGGATTAGGGATTGTCAAATACGATGAAGGGTTTATTCATACTCTAAATACTTCACCTCCTCCACTTCAAACATCCCCGAACTTAAGCGTCATCCTATATAACTTCACACTTTTTTTTTGTAGTACCTAATTTCTTTCATGTCTTATTCTCATTATCACGACATCCACTAAATTATCCAAGAAACACATATATTACCTTAAACCGTCATTTCTCATGTTTTCTTCTCATTCCTCCAACCTATATACGTTGGTTCACCTACCTCCCCCCCCCCCCCCCCCCCCCCCCCCCCTTTCCTTATGCAGCCTAGATATCCACCCCTCTTTACATCAGAATAGTACTTACCTTCTTGTCTGTGCTTATTCTCACTCTCATGACCTTTTCTAAACTGATACCAAGGATAACACAAATCACCTGTCACTTTATTTCTTCACATATTCTCATCTTACTCAAAACTATATACTCGGAGCACATATCCTCTTTCATTCTCCAACTTATATACCCGGAGAAGTACCATCTTCTCATGTCATTCTTCACAAAACTTCAACCTATATGCCCAACATAATCCACACTATACCTTTTTGCTTATGACAATAGGGTGAGAAGGAGTGTAAACGAGTAAACTTTTAAACTCTACTATGTGCTTTAGGTTTACAATGTTTGTCATCATCAAAAAG
Organism: Tanacetum coccineum; assembly: GCA_026074375.1. Lineage (NCBI taxonomy): Eukaryota > Viridiplantae > Streptophyta > Magnoliopsida > Asterales > Asteraceae > Tanacetum > Tanacetum coccineum. The sequence continues at coordinate 8,121 of BQNB010196639.1, read as the reverse complement.
GGGGGAGATTGTTAGTGCAAAATATTACGTATTTATTCTATCGATTCTTATGTTTTTGGTGATAACCAACATGTATCTCTGTTATACATAACGTAAAGTACAGCAAGTTACTCGTTATCTCAATTTCATCAATGCTTTTACATATCAACAACACTCTATGTCTCAAGTCTGCTTCAACACTGACAATATGTTTGCACCGATGTAAATCACATAAGGTATGTCAAACAATTAAATCTGCTAGGGAATCGATCAAAGAAAAATATTTTTTTCTTAACCATTACATTTCTACAAAAGTATTTTTCACAAAAATAAATAAACACAAAATACATTTTAATTAAATGAAATGTTTATTTTAATAAAAATTGTGAAATAGGTTTCCACCCAAACTGGAAGCTTCTATACCAGATCCAACATTCCCCACCAACAATAGACAAAAAAGGAGCGGTGTTGGCGGCGGTCCCTTATCTCGCGCACTGCGACCCCGGCCACCCCTTATATATAAGAGGACCGCGGCCGCGGGACCGCAGGACCGCGGGGACCGCCGGGACTCCGGGACCGCGTTACCTTGAAAAACTGGGGGGTTTTTTTCAGCTTTTAGCCTCCTATAAATAGTGGTCATCTCCAACTGATTCATAACCCTTTTGCACGAATTTTTTCAGTTCTTTTCTCTCTTAGTCTCGTCTAAATTCTCTCTAATTCTTTTGATCATTTAACTTGTTTAATCTTGTTTAAATGTGATCCAATCTTCTACTCTTTCCTTCTTCCCTCAAGTGCAAGAGAAGAACTTAGTCATCTTCAAGATCCGAAGTTATGTAGTCTAGTTAGTCCATTTGTAACATTTGTTACATATAGATCGAGTCAATGGTTTCCAATCTTTAGTAGTGTGTAGATCCAAATGATGTATATATTTGGATAGGTTGATTATGGATTGGTTAGTATTTTAGGCCTTAAAATACATTGGTGAAGTGGTAGATTGGTTCTAGCTAATATTAGGACTCGACATTTAGCTTAGTGTCGAAAAATAATGTAAGCGACGCGGTTTATGTGTTTAGGCCATAAAACACAAGGTTTGTTATGTTGGGCCATAAAACATAACGGGTTTGGTTGTACCCGAAGAAGGACTCGACATCTAGCTTAGTGTCGGAAAATAATGTAAGCATGAGTATAAGGTTTTCTCCGCCGAAAGGGAGCTTGTTGATTAGTGAAGTGACTCTCGAGTTGGATACTCGATGAGTGGAGTAGGGCGAAGAGGAGCTTCGTGACCGAACCACTATAAATCACCATGTCGGTTTGCATTTTCTTTTACCTTTCGCTTTACTTATTTCTTTACATTTACCGCTTTGCTTTTAAACTTGCATTGTGCTCATGATTGTGTGAATGGTTGTGTAGATCTTGTTAGTCAAGTTTGTGTAGCTCTTTGTGCTATATATTGTGAATGTGGTTATATTGTTAGAATATGCGTTAGCTATTGTAAACCTATTATCATAAGTTCTCATATTGCGTCAAACTTGATCGGGTAATTGATACAAAAGATCTAGTCCGAAAACCTCTTCTAGTAGCGGTCCCATAACTCAAACGGCCCCCTGTAATACTTGGCGGACCCCATATATATGTGGGACCGCTGATAGAAGAGTGATGTAATCTTTGATCTTAAAGTTTTTAAATGGAAACGTATTCACCCCCCTCTATGGTTTCCACATTTACTGTTACGCTAAGATCATGACACCGATGCTAATAATAACAAGGCATATCATATCATGCCACAAAGTATTCCTGCCCTAACTGTTGTCCCAAACCAAAGACCACCACAACGCACAATCGAAATGACATATATCTGTTTGTTCTTTGTTAAGTGGAACCAAAGCAGATAGGGATAATTAGTCCCAATAGATCTATTTACGCATTCGTGCTCACTTAACCAATCCAATTGGCCATAGGTGACTAACGGTTCATGATAATTCGGGCAATAGTGGTTTGTAAGCAACTTAGGCAACACATAAACATGTAAAACTCACGTTAAGAACTTGTGTCCAATTTTAAAAGCAAACAATGTTTCTCACCCCAAAGTATAAAGCATTTGTAAATCGGTAAAAACGTGGGGCTATGAATTCAACTTAAGCAAGTGATGAATCGATAATCATCGAAGAAGAAATAAAGAAAAATCATATAAAATCAACCGTAAGTCCGTAGAATTCGTGCCACCTGCCATTTCAAAGATAATCGAGTCTAGTTTCATTTAAAAATACTTCCAAGTCTTTATTCTAAACTTAAGTGAGTCAGAAATGCAAAATACTATATAGTGGTCAAAACTTATCCTTGAAAACACTCATATTGATTAATTTTTAAAATGGGGAGAAAACTATTTTTGTTTTCAAATAAAATCAAGCTATGTATACATCGTTATATCTAATACACAAAACAACGACGAATATCCTTATGTGTATGCTAGATGATTATGTGTGTTTAAATTTTGCTTCAACTTTGTTAATAGATATTAATAAGTAATCATTACTATTTGCAATTGAGCTAATTATATATCTAAACACATTTTACATGTATGCTATTTGTATGTTACTAGTTTATGCATTGCATATAGGTATAGATCACTATATTTACAAGTGTTACATAAACATCTTGTAGATTATTTTGAGTGTAGTAACCCATTTAGAAACGAGAGTTAAATAGTTTGTCAAATGTGTGGAAAAATAATGTCCTAAGATAATATGTTAAAATCTGTCACTAAAATATTTCCAACACATTAACTCTCTTCCAACAAGATGTCTAAATCTTTTCATTGTCTTGCTTTGTTTTACCTTGGGTTGGTTAAACAAAAGAAAATATCATATTAATACATTAGTATTTAAGTAAAAAAAAAATTGTATTTTTTTTAAACTTTGCTTATGCTTGCATTGTTCTAACACACACACACACATAATTATATTCTTTTTATAAACATATAGTATTTTACAAAATATGTGTTTTGTATTAAAATGGTTAGAAATAATCCATTCATTACACTAATAAATGTCAAAAATATGCATACGATGCATAACACATATCGTTTTTCGCACAAGCAAAATAATGGACAATCTGAAGTTAAGAAATTAACTTGTCATTATTATCAACCTCAACATCTTACAATGTCGTAGCGATTAATGGAAACACACTATGAAATCTTTATTTGTCTTCTTTAAAAAGAGTGTTCGTAAGAGTCAAGAAAGATTTCGAATATATATCAATAGTATAAAACTTAATCTATGATTGATATTATTATCGGAATTAATTGATAAGTTGTTTTGTATGGACCAAGACGGTGGATTCTTATTTGTCTACGCTTTGGTTTATTATCAAATGTAACAAGATATATTATCTTAAACCTACATACCCAATCGCACTCGATTGATATGAAAATAACGACATCCTTTTTTAAGATGATAAGAATATGCATCGTATCATAACTCATACTTGTGTAGATGATGTCATATTGAGTCTACTTGTCCAATTGGTTGTGTTTCAAATATTTGGCAAATATATACATAAAATACACAATGAAGTAGGATTGACGACTTGAATGTCTTATCCAAAATATTTAAGTAATTTGCCTTGCAATGCAATTGGTAAATTCATCATCTCCGATAAACCAAACATAAGCAAATGCACAACATATGTAACTTTGCTCAAACAATTCAAAAGCACAACTCAAAACTTAAATTCTCTTCTCATCAAAACTTTCTCTTACTTAATCAAATAAGGATAATATTTCTTCATCAACTAATAAGAACCCTTTAACCATCTAAGGTTAGGACTAGGAATAATTGAACATATTCCTCAAACCAATATCGTGCTTTCTTTCAATAAGTGATCGTAAGAGGATTTCAAATATGAAGATGATTATTATTCAAACGATAATCAATCTCACTATTCAATCCAATTACAAATTTGGAATATGAACATGAAATCGAGATTAGGATTTATATAGATCACGGAAATATCAATCAAATGACCATAGATATTTTTCCGTGTCTACATGTTTAACCATCCTCGGTTATTACATGAAATCACGAAGTCGATTGCAAGACAACAAGATTAGTCATTAAATTGCAATTCACACTTGCAATGAAGATGTTTCATTGAGTCTAAAGTGTTCAAATATTGTGTTATTAGCTATGGTCAAATTATACATGCTAAACTTAACACACTCTAAGTAGGATTGATGACTTATGAATTTCTATCGGGAAACTCATAAGTACTCCAACTTGATAAGCAAGTCTTGGATGTTATTTCCAAAACTCAAACCAAGAACCCTTATAACTTATATAAGCTTCTCCTAATAACCGAATTTCAACACCATCTCCTAAACAATAATAAAAAAAAATGATCCTTGCCCAAATTTGGCACTTCCACAGATCGATGGATCCTTCGTCCTAAATTCATCTTTGGTTTAGGTAGATCCGCCCTATGGCATTAGATTTAAACATCTTCCTCTTGTAAATCTCTTGCTTAAAAGTCTAACATAGATGTAACTAAACTTTAGTAAATCATCATTATTTCTACAAAGAAACAAACACAAGATCTATTCAGGTAAATAACCTTAATTGGATTTCTTTTATAAAAGACATGGAAAGGTGCATTCTTTGAACACTATCAATATAGAGCATTACACATTGTCACTTTTAAGCATACTCCTAGGTCCTGGATGACTCATTATTTCTTATAGCTACAACAACTTGCTTGCTCTCTCATTCAACCTTAAAATTCCACACATATTGATTAGGATTATGTGAACTGAAAGTAAAGTATATTAGTTGAGTCATAGTAGGCCTTGTATGAAAAGACAATACAAATTTCATCTTTGCTACACATCATTAGACAAATATAGGATTTCTATTTTGTCTAACATGAGAATGACTACTGGAGAATCTATTGCACTAGAAATTCAATTTGACCTAACGGTTGAATTGCTTCCAAGAGTGAAGTTGGGTTCATGGTATAACCCATAAAAATGGTCGTGTTTAGCCTGAATTGAGCACCACTAGTGATAGTCTCATATTCATTCTCTAATTTGATTAAATGGCTCTTCTTAAATATGCCTAATGATAGTCTACATCGATAGACTTTGTATTTCATTAGGAGTGCACACTAAGCAAGTAAAAATTAGGTTTCCCCTTAGTCAATCTAGACTACATGCATTTCACATATGTGCTTTGAAGTTTCATAATGATAACGTGCTCTCATGTAATGCAATTATATGGTTTTATGTTTATCTTAATGTTCAATGTTTATTTGCTTAACTATTGAATGCATGTCTGTTGTAAAAGCGTTTGCTTTTTTCTAGCAATTTAGATAAAGTATTCCTTAGTTTATCTAAATAACGCATGCTCCTAAATGCTAATTGCTAACATGTTTTACATGACGATTACATTTAAAATTATCATGTTTTGTTTGCATCATCTTACATGACTTACATGTTAATTGTGCACCTACACTATGTTAGGTTAACGTATGACAAATAAGGTTTAGATGTCATATAGTCTTACACATTAATCTTGTTGATTATTGTGTCGATGCATGCTTAGATAAACTTGCATGCTTATATCTATATGTCTTATACATCTATGTATATATTTTCTCACACTAGAATATCTTTCTTCGCATTCGTGTCATTAATCTAAATTTTCAAAAGAGTCACAAAATGGTCTTAAATCTCCTAGAGTCTTCCGTCACACATTTCCTTAATCATCATCTCCCTCTCTTCTAAATAATCCACTCTTTGTCACGGAAAAGTTAGATGCAAATCTAATACCCTTCCAAGTAGGTTTGACAACTTAAATATTTCATCCGAAATATTCAAGTATCTTTAACTTGCAATCGCAAACGTTAAAGGTCATATCCGAAAATCCCTATTCAAGCCTTTTAACAACATTAGTTAAAACGCTCTCCATTTCTCTTCGACGAAAACATTCTTTCTCTTCGACGAAACATTCTTTCTCTTCGATGAAACATTCTTTCTCTTCGACGAAAACACTCTTTGTCTTCCGATCACACCTCTTTCTTCTCACTTAACCATGTCTCTTCAACCATAGATATGGCTAATCTCTTTCCTCTGCTATTTCTGCTACCACTTTTAAGACAACCGTATACCTCATCATGTGATTGTTCTATGAACATTCACAACGCTCGAGAAGAGCTACATAACTTTGTGAGTGTAGTTTATCGTACATTAACCACCATCCGTCTTGACATTGTCAAGGTTGACGCCTCCATCTTTGTTTGTTTTCTCTATTATTATTATTATTATTATTTTTTTCGTACGAAACACACCCGTCGCCATTTCCTTTATGATAATGTCCAAAAGGAAACATCTCCATTCGAATAGGTTGCGTCTGAAGATAACATCGTTGACATTCTTTCTTTACCCCTCAAGCGTGAATCGTTAAATTATCTTCATCAAGGTTTAGGAATGATGAAACACATTCCATAAATCAGTCTCTTCTTTTCTTTTTGTTTTGATTCTAGTCCGTATTTCATTCCGTGTCGTGACAACTTAATTACTTCATCCGAAGTATTTTACGCATTTTTAATTGGCGAAATGCAGATTAAAATGTCACACTGTAACATTTCTCATTTTCAGGTTATTTACAACTTTAATAAATTCCATTATTTATTTTTAGAGTTTTACGCGTTCGCTTTTAATTATTATCTTATAGTTAAATCGCGTAAACTAAAAATCAACGTTCGATGTAAACGGACATCAAACAAATTAAAGTTTACATCAAGCAAGTGTTATATGAATATTAGGAGTATAATTTATAACTTTTCATAATTTATTTTTGTTGGTTACGTAAAACGCTTACGTTTCGCAATAAATTACATTTTGTCGTACCCGAAAGCACCTTTACCTATCTACACTCAAACAAATACCCACATTTATACCCAATACTCAAAATTTATTTATTTTTCTCACTTATATCTCTTTAAAACCGGACATAAGCTTTTATATAAGAAATAATATTCAAAACTTTCACTAGCTCTTTTCCTATACATGTTAAACCTTACACAAAGTTGTACTTGGACCCAAGATACTAGAAATTGTCTAATCTTGGTGTCCTTGGTGTCCTTGAGCCGTGGCCTCCTCCTAGGGAGGAGGAGAGCTCTTACACTCTTGTCCTTTAAACCATTTGCTCCCATGGTTTCATTAAGCTTGTTTAAGGTTTTGCTTGTGCTATAAAAGGAAGCCCTAGGTCCATAAACATACTCTTACACTTTCTACAAGTAAATCAAAGCAAAAATCCCTCTCTCTTGGACTCAAAACCCACGGCACACTTTTAGATTTTAGGGTTTCATTTTAATTTTGCAACCAAGGCAATACAAGCATTCAAGTGTTCATTCTAAGGTTACCTAAGACTACTCAAGGTGTTGGCAAACTTGGATTCGGGTTTAACAAGGAATTATCAAGAAAACATATTTAGGGTTTTCTTGATTAGGGTTTTGATTTTGAAGGCTTGATTGGGGTTTACATCTTGTGTTCATCATCCTACTTGACTTCTATAAGGTCTATTTAAAGTTTTCAATACTCATTCATTTATTTTCTATTGTATACATACTTGTTGCATTAGTTAATCACCACCTAGTTTCATTTTTAAGTCATATAAAGTATTTGATGATTTCATATGGACAAAGGACATGAACATTTAGAGGACTAAATACATGTGAATTATACGGTACAACACTTGGTAAAATAATGGTGCAAGGTTCTTAAATAAAATGATTGTAAACTAACTTGTTAAATTGAAAACCCTAATTATATCTTTATACATACTTTTGGAATTCGAACCATAAACCCTATGTTTTATATTTTATAAAAATAGTGCTCTTTATAAGGATCGTGAGCATGTAAGGAACTCGAAAAACGGAATTATAACGAACAAGTTATGAATTTTACGAGTTATATATAATTAACTTTATAAAAACAATTGTTCATCGGAGGTAAAAATCTCATAAATCTAATATTTTGATAAATTTCCTTAATACGAACCCACGGACATAAAGAACTCGAAAAACGGAATTATAACGAACAAGTTACGTAGTTTACAAGATATATATAATTAATTCTATAAAAAC
>BQNB010196638.1:0-11273 GCA_026074375.1 Tanacetum coccineum | reverse complement strand
CTCAAGCTCCAATTGATGTGCCCGTTGTTGCTCCTAAGCCTAAACCGTCTATACCTTATCCTTCAAGAGCTAACAAACCGAAGCTTCATAAAAAAGATGATAATTTAGCTTCGAAATTTGTTGAAATCTTTAGGGAATTACATTTCGAGCTCAGTTTCGTGGATGCTCTTCTACATATGCTAAAATTTGCTTCAATGTTTAAAAGTCTCCTTAATAACAAAGAAAAATTGATTGACTTAGCTAAAACACCGGTGAATGAGAATTGTTCGGTAGTTATCCTAAAAAAGTTGCCCGAAAAACTTGGAGACCCGGCAAGTTTCTTATTCCATGTGATTTTCCAGAGTTAGTTGAATGCTTAGCCTTGGCCGATCTTGGTGCAATCATCAACTTGATGCCTCTTTCCATATGGAAGAAGCTCTCACTCCCTGAACTTACTCCTACTCAAATGATTCTTGAACTTACAGGCCGATCGGCTACTAGTCCATCCGGTATTGCCGAAGATGTCTTTGTAAAAGTAGGAAAGTTCCATTTTCCGGCCGACTTCGTAGTCGTTGATTATGTTGTCGATCCTTAGGAGACCCTTTTTGAGGACGGCACGAGCTTTGATTGATGTTTATGGTGAAGAATTAACTCTCTAAGTTGATGATGAAGCCATAAACTTTAAAGTTAGTCAAACTTCAAGATACTCCTATAATGATGTTGTGTCGATTAATCGAATCGATGTCATCGACGTAGCATGTGAGGAGTATGCTCAAGAAGTGCTCGGATTCTCGGATAGTTCTACGAGTGGCAATCCCACTCCGTCTTTAGATCCTATCCTTTCTACTTCTTTTCCCTCTCTACTCCCCTTTGAGGAGGAGACTTCATTTGGAAGAAATCGAAGCCTTTGATCTTACAAATGATTTAATTCCACCGGGAATTGATGATGCCGACTTTGATCCGGAGGGAGACATTCTTCTACTTGAGAAGTTATTAAATGATGATCCATCATCTCCTCTCCCTCTGAAAGAACTTCATTTTGAGGAAATTAAAACGATAAAATCTTCTATTGATGATCCTCCGGAGCTTGAGCTCAAGGATTTACCATCTCATCTTGAATACGTGTTTTTAGAAGGAACCGATAAATTACCCGTCATAATTTCTAAAGAACTTAAAGATGAAGAAAAGTCTGCCCTTTTAAAGGTTCTTAAATCACACAAATAGGCTATCGCATGGAAAATCTCTGACATTAAGGGTATCGACCCTAGTTTTTGTACTCATAAGATCTTAATGGAAGACGATTTCAAACCGGCGATTCAACATCAAAGAAGGGTAAATCCGAAAATTCATGAGGTTATCAAAAAGGAAGTTATCAAAATCTTGATGCCAGATTGATTTACCCCATCTTTGATAGTCTGTAGGTGAGCCCCGTTCATTGTGTGCCTAAGAAGGGTGGCATGATCGTAGTTGAAAATAAAGATAATGAGTTGATTCCTACAAGACTAATTATCGGATGGCGTATTTGTATAGATTACCGAAAGCTTAATGATGCTACTCGTAAAGACCATTTTCCGTTGCCTTTAATGGACCAAATGCTCGAAAGACTCGCGGGAAACGAATATTATTGTTTTCTAGATAGATTTTCTGGATATTTTCAAATTCTTATTAACCCACAAGACCAAGAGAAGACTACCTTTACTTGCCCTTATGGGACATTTACCTACCGACGTATGCCTTTCGGTTTATGTAATGCTCCGGGCACGTTCCAAAGGTAAATGACGGCCATTTTCCACGACATGATTGAGGAAACAATGGAAGTCTTTATGGACGATTTTTCTGGATCTTTGGGATTCTTTCTACTCATCCCTCTCCCATTTAGACAAAATGCTCAAACGGTGCGAAGACACTAATTTAGTTCTAAATTGGGAGAAATGCCATTTTATGGTAAAAAAGGCATTGTTCTAAGACATAAGATTTCAAAGTCCAGGATTGAGGTTGACAAAGCTAAGTTGAGTATAGCCAAAACTCCTCATCCCAAGGGTAAAAAACTAAAAAACCTTCCACCAAAGGCGTTCAAGGTTTTAGGTCAGCGCCGGGTTTTTCGTCGATTTAATTCAAGATTTTTCTAAAATCGGTCCGACCGATACCCATCTTCTTGAAAAGGAACACCGATATTTTATCTCGAAAGAATATATTGAAGAGTTTAATATACTTAAAAAGAAGTTAACCGAAACCCTAATTTTAGCTGCCTCCGATTAGGACCTACCATTTGAAATTATGTGCGACGCTAGTGATTACGCGATAGGTGCAGTCTTGGGGAAACAAGACAAACAATTTCAGCCTATACACTATGCAAGTAAGACCATGACGGATTCTCAAGCACATTACACTACAATGGAAAAAGAATTATTAGCCGTGGTGTATGCTATCGATAAATTCTGGCCTTACTTAGTTTTATCAAAGACCATAGTGTATACGGACCACTTGGCTCTTAAGTATCTTCTTGCTAAGCAAGATGCTAAGCCAAGATTGCTCCGGTGGATTCTCCTACTCCAAGAATTCGATGTCATTATTCGTGATAAAAAAGGAGCGGAGAATCTCGCGGCCGACCATTTGTCTAGATTAGAGAACCCTCATCAAGGTGATCTCGAGAAAAAGGAAATTACCGAAACATTTCCTCTCGAGACCCTTGGAATGATATCTTTTCATGGTGATTCTAGTACCCCATGGTTTGCCGACATTGCAAATTACCATGCGGGGAATTTCGTTGTAAAAGGGATGTCGTCCCAACAAAAGAAAATAAATTCTTTAAGGATGTTAAGCATTATTTTTGGGATGACTGCTACTTGTTTAGGATTTGTGCATATCAAATGATTAGACGATGTGTTCATGGCCAAGAAGTCGTTGATATCCTTACGGCTTGCCATAATAGACCCACCGGGGGACATCATGGTGCGAACTACGCCGCTAAGAAAGTCTTTGATTCTGGTTTCTATTGGCCGACTATTTACCGAGATGCCCAGTGACTGGTCCACACGGTGACGCTTGTCAACGCAAGGCAAAATCTCACAAAAAAATGAAATGCCTCAAAATGCAATTCAAGTATGCGAGATCTTTGACGTATGGGGCATCGATTTTATGGTAATGTATCCTGTCTCTCGAGAACAAGACAATCTTGTGGCCGTCGGATACTTGTCAAAATGGTTGACAAAAGCGCACCCACTAATGATGCTGAGTCATTGTTACATTCTTGAAATCTCTTTGCCCGATTTGACTCCTCTGTGCTATAATTAGTAATCATGACCTATTTTTACAATGACCCAATTCGCAAGGTCCATGCTTAAGTATTAGTAACCCACCGCCCTCTACCACTATCATCTCACAAACAAGTGGACAAGTGGAGGTTTCAAATCGTGGTTAAAAAACGTATTTAGAAAGGACCGAAGTGAAAATCGTGCTTACATGTCCTGATAAGTTAGATGATGCTTTATGGGCCTTCTGTACCGCTTTCAAAACACTTATTAGGTGCACTCCTTATAAGCTCGTATACGGAAAGGCTTGTCATCTTCCTATTGAACTTGAACACAAGGCCTATTAGGCCTTAAAGCATTGTAATTTTGACCTTAAGACCGCGGGTTATCATCGAAAAGTTCAAATGAATGAATTAAATAAACTCCGGGATCAAGCTTACGAGAACTCTTTAATCTACAAAGAGAAAATGAAAAAGATTCATGACTCCAAGATTAAGAACCGCGTCTTCAACGTTGGTGATCAAATTCTTCTCTTCAATTCTCGATAAAGATTTTTCTCGGAAAGCTCAAAACCGTTTTGGACCGGACCGTTCACCGTTGCTAAAGTTTTCCCTTATGGTAGCGTCGAGTAATCTTAAAATGACGGACCAAACTTTAAGGTGAACAGTCATAGACTCAAGCACTACTTTGGAGGGGACATACCACCGATGGTTGTCCTGGATCTCCAAACTTTCCCCATGGACCACTAAATTCAGGGATCGAGTCAGGCTCGTGACTCGGTTAACAAAAACAAGCGTTTCGCGGGTGGCAACCCATGCTTATCCTTAATAGTAGTATGTTAATGAATAAGTGTGATGAGAGGAGGCTCGCCTCATCCTTTCTTATGTTTTGTGTTTTGTGTTTTATGTCCAGGATTTCCCGGATTTTGAAGACTCTCGTGCTCGTGGTTTTGTCCATCGTTCACTCGATCTTTAATCCTTTGTATGCTTATATAGGATTCCGAGATCATAGCTCTTCATTGAATTAACGTTTATCTATTAGCATAAGTAATAAACGGCTTTAGATTTGCATAGAGACCCCTTATTATTTGGATTATGCCTTGTAATTAGTATGGGGGTGACAGTCTCACATTGAGGACAATGTGTATTTCTAGTATGGGGGGGTCTTTCGATTTGATCTTACTTTGCCTTGTCTTTACGTAACCTCGTTTTTCCACCAAAAATAGTAAAAATATGCCAAAATTAAAAAAAATTCAATAATAGAATAAGTGTTTAGACACATAGTTTTGTCTTTTTAAGGAATAAATTTTGACTTGATCTAGCATGTTGCGCTCTAGCTTACCCCTTAACTTATATAAATTTAAGCTTTAGCTAGTCTTTTGATACAAGAAGCTTAAATGCGAATTTTTAGCTTGAAAAAGCAAGATTTTGAGTTTCCATGATAGACGTTTAAATATGCTAAGCTTGTTTTATTATGACTAAGCATTCGAGGTCTTTTTAGTAGCGATTTTTAAAATTTGCAAGAACAAAAAATATAGAGTTTTATATAATTAGATGCTAAACATAGACGTAGTTGGATCTCTTCAGAGCTCATGAGTTAATTATGCTTTTTGCTCCCATCAGCTTTAAATAAACGTTATTTATTGAATAAATAAAGTGCTTTAGTTTGCGATTCTGTATTTAATCCCTTCGTAGAGAGTCCTCGGGAAAAGAGTAAGGTACACATCGAGGTTTTGCTTAGTGTTGAAGAAAATACTCCAGGACCATGGTCGACTCGCATTACCGAGTGGCAATTGTTAAAAGACCATAGGACTCTAAAATTTGGCTATAATAATAATAGTTATGTAATAAACCGAAGCAGAAATAAGACCACTACCTCTTGCCGGCTCACAACGCGATGTTTAGTCGTATTAAAGTAGAGTAATCATAATAAAAATTGTGGGATAAAATTATTCCTGTGCCTCTTGCAGCTCATAACCGTGTGGCATTCTCTAAATAAGGCACATAGTAATAATCCGAGACTGATAAAAGTTTGTTGTATCTTGCCGGAACAACGAGGTCGAAATAAGACTCCAGGACCATGGTCGGCTCGCATACCGATGTGACAGTTGTTTAAAGGACCGAGGTTTAATAATGTTGCAAATAATAATAATAAAGCCAAATTCGACTCCGGGTTATCTAAATAAACCTTTATCTCTGGACTCGTAGTTGAGTGTTTCGATGAAATCAAAAGGATAACCCCCTACTGGCAAAATAAGAACCTTAATGTGGACCTTATTCTCACCATATCGTCTCTTTAGGAAAGGATTTCAAACTAATTGTGGTCTAAATTGGGTTTACTTTATATGAATAAGACATTAACTTATTTGTCACAAATAATAGCAATAATAAAATCTTTAGAGGATCTAGGAATAAAAGGAGCGGAAAGTAGCTATGCAGCCACAATTAAGCAAATATGGTAGTGTTAGCATCTTACTTATATTTAACAATGATTTTGTTTTTAAGCTTGGTTTGGGGTGGGTGAAAAATCAAGGACGATGAATTTATCCTTTTAGTGTTTATTGTTCCGTGATCCTTAAAGTTATGATATGTATGAATAATAATTATAAATGCATAAAAATGGTAAAACGAGAGCTTTTCAAAATTAGTGATTTCTTAATCCCCTTAAGATGAAACTTAGCTACTTTTAGGTAATTAGTCCTAGGGGGTTGAAATTTTTGGTTTTCTAAGTGTGTTTATGACATTGCGTGAGGACACGGCAATAGCTTAGTATCGGGATTTTGGTATGTGCATAAATACACATACCTTCTACCTAATAAAACGAACTAAAAAGACTAATAATGAACGAAAATGACATAAAAATGCATTGTATATGTGTATTTTATGATTTGTGTCTTGCAGGTACGGATATTAAACTAAAGGACAAAAATAAAGCCAATACGGACAAAACCGAGCACGGGAATGGAAAGAGCATGGAAAACAGAAGTCGAAGGCATATACATCCTTAATGGGTCAACCCGTACCCATTTTATTGGGCCGGGTCAGCCTATTAACTTTGTATTTATACAAAACCCTAGCCTAATTCATAAGCCTTATAAAAAATCTAAAACCATTAATCCCTTTAATCCCATCCTGGCCTAAATCCATAAAACCAAACCCATATATCAAAAGCCTAAATATCTTAAAACCCGGTCAAAGTCAAGATATATAAACCCCAAGACAAATTTACTGTAGATCTCCTCCTCCTTCCCATTCGTTTTAACAGCAAACAGCTTTAGTGGTGGGTTAAAAGCAAATCTCCCAATCACACGCTCTCAATTGCTTTTAGAAGCCTGACATACGCTTGACATCACCCCATTTAGCCAAGCTGGCAATCCTGAGCACAATGATTGGTTAATGATAGCTGGCACATGATCCAAGGGCTCTAAATGATTGCGTGGAGAATAATCAAGATTGGAAGGCCAGGATTGTTGATGAGGAGCGTCTCAAGGGCCTAGAACCTTCACCTCTTCACTATAAATAGAAGAGGCCTCACATAGAGATAAATGTCTAGTTTTAGCTTATTTTTAGTTTCAGTAGCTTATTGTAAACGTTTTGCTTAATTGTATTTTCTTATCAAGCCTTGTAACTTTTTCTTATTAATTAAATTACAATTTCACTTTTAATCCTGTGTTTGGAAATCTGTTTTACTTATTATGCAAACTTAGTTTAAAATGATTTATGATATCACCTAATAAGCTAATAAGCTCCTTATAATCTAAATAAGCTAGCTCTTTATTCAGTTAAGCCTTCAAAAGCTTAACTGAATTGATACTTCACCTTATTCCACCCTTAAATTACCTTAGATTATTTGGAAGATAAGCCAATAATGGAAGGGCTTATGGATAATACCAGCTTGTTTTTAACAAGCTGAAGCTTGTAGATAAGCTCATTTGAGCATTTTAGATCCCCGTTTGAGCTGGGATCAAGGTACCCTTCATATTTCATTTTATAGCTTCAAATCTGTCTTAGCTTATCTTATTGCTTATCTGATTCTTTAAGTGCTTATTATTGCTTATATTTGCTTATTTAGTCTTAATATTGCTTAATTTGTTTAGTTTTTAGTTTAAATATAGCTTAATTTGTGTTTTCATTAAAACTGCCTAAATTTAGTCATAAGCTGCTCTTATAATTTACTATTGGAATAGTGCTTATTTGTGGCTAAAAATTGCTTAAAAGCTCTTAATATCATTAGATTTTAAACTTTTTTAGCTTTTTACAACCAACTGAAAACTATTTTCAGCTTAAAAATGTTTTTCAAACAGATTAAGGGGTGTTTGGCACAAGCAGTACTAACTTTGGTTAGTACTGTTTGATTGCCTTGTGTCCTTTAAGCTAAGTTTGATAAGCTCAAACTAAGCTTATAAGTCAGATTTCATAAGTTTTTAAAATCTAAATCTAAAATTTAAGGTATGATCTGTCCATGGTTTGAATCTGTAGTTCTAAGTTTAATAAGTTTACTTATTTGATTAGATCTTATTTAGATGCCATTTTGTGTCTATTTCATGCTTGTTTGTTGGTTAAGTATGCAGTAGAATTAAGTTTGGTTGAGTTGTGTAATTGTCCTTAGTTTTAAGTTATATTCTGTCATAGTTTCTTAAAAGTTCAAAGTCCAATTTTCAAAAGCATAATTAGGTTAGATTAAGCTTGTTTTAAGGTCTGAATTTGATAAAATAAGCTCTTTAGAAATTAAGCTTGACTTGTTTTAACCTTTTGAGTTTTCACATTAGCTTATAGTAGCTTAACATGGCAAGGGTGTGTGATAGTTATATGATCGGTGTGACCATCATAACAATTACAGGTTTAAAACATAGGTTAATCCTAGTGCCTTTTATCAAGCAAATCCTAATACTCACCATGCGGTATCAGGATACATCACAAAAACAAGTTCTAGAATTTAATATACTATCGGTACACTCATATGATTTCAAACCTATCTTAATGTTCCAGAAAAGGTGACAAAGATCATACGTACACATTTGTAATGACAGAATAGACACATATGTCTACATTCGAACCTTAACTCAAAATTGCTAAAGGTAGAATCATCTTGGGTATCAATAATGGATACCCGAATTCCTATAGATCTAAAGGCGAACCTCACATTTTTGAGGTGGAATTCTAAGGGTTTTTGTGCTAATCATATAAATTCCTATCCATGAGACGCTATTAATACTCAGTTTTCGTCGGTATGTGTCATAAAAAATTAAAACTTTGATCAAAATTACTTTTTATGCTATGTTTTGATATATTACCCATCATTTTAAGGACAAAGCAAATAGGAAATAAAAGAATAGTTTCTAAGGCTTATTTTCCCCTACACTTAAGTTGAACATTGTCCCCAATGTTCTATAGAAGTACCCATAAAAACGAATAAAGGGAAAAAACAAGTAAAAGAAACTAGTAGTCCCCTGGTTTGCTCAATAATGAAGAAGAAACAAGCGATAACTGGTTAAATCGTCCTCCAAGAATCGCCATATGAAACTTCCTAAGAACTTTCAAGCTTCTTCTCGTCAAATATAACCTGTAATCAAAGACAAAGACAACTACACCAAGCATAAAATCGGTGGGATAGATATAAATACTCAGGGTTTTGACTCTATGAAAGCAATAAAGATAGGATGAGAGTAATGATATAATCATAGGTTTATGCAGATTTACAAAAGAATTACAAATTTTAAACATTGCACAATTTATTTTTCAAAAATATTAAAAAAAACAAATTTTTACATAGCTGGAGACGCGACGCCGTCGGGTGTTAATCCCGACGCCGTCGGGTGTTAATCCCGACGCCGTCTCCAGCGTCTGTGAAAATTTCTTCTTCGTTTTTAATGAGAAATTTCCTGCACACAATTTTATTAGTTAATTCTGAAGAAAGCACTACATAAAAACCCGGAATTAATCATTACAATCATATGACTCGAAACTGGCGTGAATTAATCTAAACAATTTATTTTAAATGTTTGAATTTAGGTCTTAAAACCGGATATTTCCCCTATACTTATTTTGTTGCAAAATACCTTTGATTGCAAATAAGACGAAGTTATAAACAAACAAAGCATGATTACAAAATTCATTCAAACATAATAAAACAATCAATAAAGAATTAAGACACAAGACACTCCTAATATGCGGTAAAAGTAAATATTGGGTTGCCTCCCAAAAAGTGATTTTATTTATTTATGAGTCTTGTAGCTAGACTCGAAGTCACACGTCCTTACGTGACTTTCCCTTTGCTCTTTCTTCTGGCTTTTGCGGCTATCAAACTTCGAATGCCTCTGCACACATACTCGTCATACTTGTATTCAGACCCTAAATCTAAGTTGTCTGAGTAGTGGGTTTTTTCACAGTTATCATCATCACTCTTTATGACGAAAGGAGGAATGCTATCGGTGCCTCTATCCGCAAAATCTACGTGTTTGAACATTTCCATTTTATGGGGCATTTTAAATATTATCCTTTCCTTATCTCTTTCAAACACGACCGTTCCCTCCTCTTTATGGTAAACAAGCCTGGTTGCTTCCATAAATGGCTTTCCGAACACTACTAATCCAAGGTAATGATCTATAACACTAGTCGTATACTCGAGCACCATGAAGTCACATTCGTAAGTGAAGTTCCCAACAAAAACTTTTAACCCCCTAGCTCTCCCTATAAAATTGCAGTTTTTCTTAAGGTTTGAAAGTTTCCTTCTTGGTTCCAGCCTATTACTCATGATCCAGTTATAGTGAAGCCTAGAGATTATGTTGACTGGTGATTCAAAATCTAAATAAGCTTGCTCTTTATTGAATTGACCAACCATGCAGGAAAACTCACATTATTCTTCCAGTTCTGATCTTGGCTTTTACCCTTGGGGGCCGAGGGTTTTTCAAAAGCCATTCATGATACCTTAATTCATTCATAGTGAGAAAAGTGTCAAAATGCTCCGGGTTTCCTTCCTCTTCTTCTTCTTCAGCTTCTTCTTCAGTTTCTTCCTCAACTTCTTCTTCCCTTTCAACTTTATCTTCCATCTCATCCGTTATCTCGTGACCATTGCAGTTAGTCGTAGTAGACTTCTCGCAATCTTCTTCTTTAGCTTCGTCTTCTTTGCTTAGAATAATGATTGAATTGACGAAGTGAACACGTTTCAAAGATGAGGGGTTTTTGCTTTGTTCAGCTGAGGATGATTGAGACAGATATTTTAGGGAGAGTAATTTTGATGGGCTTTTGATTCCATTGCCTCGGAGCTCCTCCCTTGAAGGGTAGTTAGTGGACGTGAAATTCATTTGAGTCATGGGATTTTCTGTAGTATCACGGGTGGAAGTGTCATCAAGCTTTTTAGAAAAGACTTTCCATAAAGTTTTAATTTTATTGATCATGTCGTCTTGTTGTTGCCCGAGTTAGGCTCCAAGGTTAGATAATCTTCTCTCTTGATGAGAATCAAACTCTCTCAGTTTCCTCTCGAGTCTTGCAGAGTAACTAGAGGAATAGCTAGAGAACGATCCTTTTTATGGGCTTGTGAATGATTGAGTTCGTTCCCAGTTGAAATTCGGTCTGTCCTTCCAAGTGTTGGTGGCTTCCTTGAAACTTCTTGGTCCTAGGTTAGTAGTGAACCGCCTACTTCCCATTTCGTTATTGCGCAAGGATGCATATTCAACAAAGGCTTGTTCGGGATCTTCCATGCAATACTGAGTGTCGTGGGGACCACTGCACATGTCACATGAGGTAGTGACTTTGTTCACTTGAGTAGGTTGTATCGGAGCAAGATAAGCTTCCATCAAGCGTTAAACTTGATTTTCAAGCTCAATTAGACGGCGGTCGGATGTACTCGGGACATCTTGAGGAAAAGCGATTGCCTTAACTGGCTTAGCGAAATCCCTTGGGTCGTTCCAACTTTCGTTGTCATAGAGGGCGAGGTCCTCTAATAATGCTCAGGATTCTTCGGCGTTTTGGTCACAAAACTTACCACCGGCCGATTGGTCAATGGTTCGTCTTGTGACGGGATTGACATGGTCATAAAAAATTT
>BQNB010196635.1:0-11273 GCA_026074375.1 Tanacetum coccineum | reverse complement strand
ATATAACGTGAAGTGGGCTTGGTACTAAAATGGGCCAAGATATAGTATAAGTATATGTGGACTCATAATTTGATGCCCCTCTTTTGTGGCTGCCCTTGGGCTGTCGCCTATGTGGTCCATAACCAAATCCGGGCCTGCCTAGCGTAAATTTTCTTTAGAAATCATGATTTATCATGAATGAACCTGATGCTGAAATTTTGTGTCATATAAATACATGTCTTGTTTCATTTATACATGTAAAAAGTTTTGTGCACCTTATGATTAGGAGTCGTGGGTAAATTATATATATTACACATTTGAGGTTTAAAACGACGGCGTTTTGCAACCTTATCCCACCAACGAAAGCAGCAGGCCCAATATCAGATATAAAATGACAGCAGCTGGCCCAAAAATAAATATAAAAAGAAAAGTTATAAAACGGACCCTCAACTTTTAACTATTTACGACTTTTTATACAATAAACTTTAATTATCAAATATATAACACATATCTACCAACTCATTCAGATAAAAAAATATCATCGGAAAGATCTTCGAATTGTGAACAAAACGAGCTCAATATTGAAATGCTTCTAACATACGCACGATTTATAAAATATATCGAAGTTTATGTTGAGTTGTGAAGGCTTATCCCACATCGGTATAATAAGTAAACTGAAAAGGAGTTTCAGACTTATAAATATCCCTCTAATTGTAATTGTAAACTTGGACCTGAGTGTGTGTATCTCATTGTATCTTGAGTGTGTCTGTTTGTACCCCGTGCAGCTTAGCACGGGTCGTGCAGTTGGGCACGATCGTGCAGTTTGACAAGAGCTTAATAATATCTCTCTGGTTTGATCCCGTGGACTGCCACGACTATCCTTGTCGTGGATACCACGTTATATCTTGTGTCGATTTACTTTTTGTTATTTATCTTCTGTAAGCTTTGTTTGTGTTCTTTGTTGTTCTTACTTGTTTGGTTATTCGTTGTGTGATCCTTTGCCGTGGGTGTAATATTCCCAACAAGTGGTATCAAGAGCCGAGGTTCGAGAAGAAGGAATCATACAACTTGGAGGAGGCCATTACGAGAAGAACAAAGACTTTGTGTTTGGTTCGTCATATTCTACACAACGGTGGTAGAATTGACATTGCGGGTTACGATAAACAATGGCAGAAGACGTGAAGTTAAATATCGACAGAGTCAAGAGGTGTTAGTAGACATTCCAGAGAGGATTACAGAGCATGGGTTGAGTTCAGAAATCACTCAAAGCTCAGGTGGGAGCTCAGATACGAGTGAGGGGTCCGAAAACAGTGGGAGCTTCGAGGATTATGGAAGCTCAGGTGAAGGATTGATGCTCTGAGAAGTAGGTGCTTGGTTATGTGCTTACAGTTGGTAGTGCTTGGTTATGTGCTTATAGTTGGTGTAGCAACAATCAAGTGAGAGTCTAGTTTATGGCAGTTGTGTAATCCAAAGAGAGGTGAGAAAAACTTGTGAGAGATTTTTGTGAGTTTTTTTTAGAGTTGAAGCGTCTCAATTTTGTAATCACAAATCTATATTAAGTTTTTCTATAGGATTAGACAGTTGAATAAACAAGCAGAGAATTGAGAATGGAGGATGATGTCTTACCAGAGAGATAGAGAGGTTCTCAGTTTAATGATGTTAGTTCATGATACCTTGTATCGAAAGTCTCCTAGCTCTGTGTTTGGTTAGTGGCGTGTTCCGTATGTTCGGCGGTACAGGAAGGTCAAAGCAGTAGCATTATTGAAGGGAATGTGGTTTGAAGTTTACGGAGATTACTTGAGACGAAGAGGAGTGAAGTGATCAGCCTTCAAGTGAGAGATTGTTGAGTTGTGAAGGCTTATCCCACATCGGTAAGATAAGTAAACTGAAGAGGAGTTTCAACTTATAAATATCCCTCTCATTGTAATTGTAAACTTGGACCTGGGTGTGTGTATCTCATTGTATCTTGAGTGTGTCTGTTTGTACCCCGTGCAGCTTAGCACGGGTCGTGCAGTTGGGCACGACCGTGCAGTTTGGCAAGAGCTTAATAATATCTCTCTGGTTTGATCCCGTGGACTGCCACGACTATCCTTGTCGTGGATACCACGTTATATTTTGTGTCGATTTACTTTTCGCTATTTATCTTCCGTAAGCCTTGTTTATGTTCTTTGTTGTTCTTACTTGTTTGGTTATTCGTTGTGTGATCCTTTGTCGTGGGTGTAATATCCCAACAAAATAGTCACCTAAAGTGCATTTTCTTGATGCATACAAACCTACATTTTCGTGTTAGTTAACAAATTTTTATAAAATCTATTTTTATAATCATATCTATAACAATGCTATTTATAAATTTGGACATAAAGTTATTCAGGTCACCCAATCCAGAGCAAAATCTTATCCTTTTTACCTCATTACCCAACCTTCTTGAACCCCCTAAATTTCCATTATTAGTTAGTCAAAAATATAAACAGAGTTGGAACATCAACTCCTTTTAATTTATTTTGCTCCACCATGGACAATTTTGTAACATGATTTTTATGTTGAACAATATAGAAATGTCTTGTGCCAATACGGTAATGAGTTTAGCCAATCTTTTATATAATAAAAGAATTACATTATTTCGGAGTTTTCTATCAAATTGAATCTTATGAATTAAAAAATTAAACCAATCTTGATTTTGCCATGTAGACAAAATCGTGCAATCTGATTGGTCAATAAAAAGTCAAAACTCCTAGACTTTATATTTTAAAATACAACAAACGAAAACAATTCTTACTTCCAACAAAGATTTAACATTATTTAATCACATCCCAAATCTAGTCGAAAACCTTTTAGTGGACCCCGTTAATTAAATGCCATTTTTTATGTTTGTGAAATTATTTCTCTTTTCCAAACTGATATATTTTTAAATTTATATACCATACAAAAATTAAATATCTTTTATAGCGTTGTAATAATGTATACTTATCGTAAGTTATTATTAATATTTTCTATTCACGGGGATAACATATAATTTGTTTACGTAATACCACAAATCGATCTCTTATAAAAACACTATTACGGTTTCTTAAGGCCCCGTGAATTTCACAGGTCAATAAACTAGTATGGACAAATATATAACAGTTTGAGACTCAAGTTTATTTATTCTCATTAACAGAGAATAGAATAAAAAGGCATTAGAATAGCAGGGAGAAGCTCAAATTTAAATATATGACCAGAATTCAGAATGCATTTTTAGCAGTTTGACATTCACACAACCAAATTCTTAAATTATTTAAATCTTTATAGCGAATCAAACTTTACAAATCTGAAAGTACTCTCTGCTCTCTACTAAGTTTAAAGCATCGACTCTTAAAAAAAACAGAAAACTAATTACTTATGCTCGATCTTTTGGATTCACCTCAATATTTAACCAAATTAATCTGGACCATTGGTGAGATGAGATCTATTTTCCTATTACGCAGTCACATGCATATTGCAATATTTCCATGTACCAGCATCCACACAACAGAAATGCAAAGCACGAAAATAATAAAAAATGGATATGATACTAATTGCCACGTTACCAAGCGGGTTCCCTCATCCACTTCTTTGACAAATAGAAAGAAAAAAAGTTAGGAAATACAGTCACTATTAGACTGGTTTCAATAACCGTCAGGTTTAAACATCATATTTTAATAAAATGTTAATTTTACAAGTGATGTTATTTTTTCGTATTTGCATATTGAATGTTTTGTTTATCATTATTTTAGTAATTGTGAATGTGTGTTTCTTTAATTTAAACAACTGTAACAGTTATAATAAATGTTTCCTACCATATTAAACAAAGATTATTAATCCGCATGATTACCAAGTACATTGTTGTGTGTTAATACTCCCTCCGTCCTAAAATTATTGTCCCCCGACAAAAAATACACAGTTTAAGAAAAGTGCATTTATTACTGCTTTCTCTTTCTTACTTTTTGACAGAAAGACAATTTTACCCTTAGCTAATTAATTAAAGCTTTTTAAAGTTTGTATATTAATTTCAAAAAAAGGGTAATATAGTAAACTTGATCAAACTTCCCTATCTATTTTTAGTAGTGGTCAATTAAATTGCTAGACCCACCCCCAATTTTATTTTTCCAAAAAAGAAACGGTGTGACAATAAAAATGGGACGGAGGAGTAATAATTTTGCCTTATTTAATATTAAAACCTTATTGAACGCAGATAGTAAAATTATTTTTTTTCCAGGACATTATTATTAAAATAATTAAGAGGAAAAACAATGAGGTTTTCGTGTAAGTACAAATGTACTATTTATTTATCATACCACAATAATTCATGCTTTCATTTTTGAGATTATATTCTTGTGGCATATTTTATACTGTTGCTATTTTTAGTTAAAGTTTATGAAGTACAAAGTCTAGGGGTTATGTGTAACTCCCCGATTCTCTATAATATTACACACATCTTTCCATCTCTCTACTCTCTCTCTCTTTACAAACAACTATCTCACTATTCAAGCTTCTCGACCTCCTGAACACCTTGAATCTTTGATATAACAATGGTATCAAAGCTCCTCAAGGGTGGTTTGTAGATTTTTATTTGAAATTTTTTTTATCGAAAACATTCGTTTTTCGGCTTGTTTATGCTTTAAAAACGGTTCTTTTTGCGTGTTGGGATGCTTTATTAATGAGTCTTTTGCTTTGTTCATGCTTTAAAATTTCGTTTTCCGGCCTCTGTTAAAAAATTACAATCATTGTAATACACCAACGAACTCTAAACGTCAACTTTGATTTTGAAGTAGCAAAAAATAGCGAGTTCTTCAATCTGTTGAACTCGTCATTTGTACGTTTTTGAGTTGTAAAGATTGTATTTTTATGCATCATTGAGGTCGTTAGAAGGTGTTTACAAAAAATTATTACACTAAAACGTTGCAAAATGTTGCTTTTGATTGTGAAAAGGGGTGTTTGTTTGCTCGATGAATAGCGAGTTGGTAGTGAGGAATAGCGAGTTGACCACCAAAATCAAAAGTCAACCCAGTCGAAACCCTTGTTACCAAATTACATTTCGACATTAGCGAGTTAAAAACCTGTTGAAGAATAGCAAGTTGACAAAGAAATAACGAGTTGGTTTTAGGCTTGTGTAGAACCGACGAGGGGGGGGGGGGTGAATACGGTTTTCTTGACTTCTTCGAAGTTTATACAACTTCAAGTCTAGAAGGAACCGAGTAGTGTACTAATCTACTTTGTAATGAGAACAATAAGTAGATAGAGAGAAAGAGAGAGACACCACGATATATACTGGTTTGGGAAGGGGGCTGAGTATTTTCGTACACCCAGTTGAAAATCCACGACTCCTATACTATTCCTAGTATAATCCTTATGGTGGACTATTAACCGTATTACACTTACCTTCACCGATATGCACAAATATCGGCGCTCACAAATAAGAGTTACTACCTACGGTATTCCACCATCAGAATCCACCCCTAAGAACCCGTGATTCGACTTAACCTATTATCCAAAGAACTTCCCCTTGGAAGTTTACTAAACCCCAACTAGATCCTCAATGATCTAGGCTTGATCGTCGGATACTACAAACTTCCTTACAACTCGATTGACTGATCAGTTTGATTAAGAATTTCAAATCCTAAAGCACTAATGATTAATTTTAATAGAAAGGGTATGAGAAAGAAGACCCTCGACAAAACACACAAATATAGATTAGGTACTTGTGTGGCTATCTTGCGGAAATGTGTTCACTTCAATAGAATGATGAGATGAGAAGAGTATAACACTTTGATGTTAGACTTAGAGGATTAAAGAAGAAAAAAGAGAGCAAATAATGTTTGCAAGAGGCGAGGAATACAAAGGCCAAGAGGTGGGTATTTATAGGCCAAGAACCCAAAAGTGGGAAAATGATTTTACGTGTGGCGCGCTGGTCACGTGTCAGCGCGTGGTCAGTGCGCCAGAGTCCCGAAACCATTTTTTAGGTTCTTGGCTTTTTAATTACCTGGTCTTGTTAAATCCCCACGTGTACTTCACATTATGACCTTTTAATCATTCTTATACTAAAGTTCAACCAACTCAAATAGCCATTTGATAAAAGCGTTTGTGAAGTGTTTAAAAGAGATTTGCTTGTCCGATATCAAAAAGAAGGAATAGAACTATCAGACAAGGGTATTATGGGTATTCCTCCAATGTAACTAGCCTAGTTGGGATCTAACAAAGGTTTGAAAAGTTGGTTAGGGTACAAGGGAATATTCCAATAATATTATAAACTTATAGAGAAAGGGTGGATGTTATGGGAGAGAATTTGAAATTTGAATTTCAAATTGATTAAGCACATGGGTAAAATAGATGAAGGGATAAGGATGAGTTGTGTGTAAGTTGGCATGATGTGATGTTGATGGGATTCAAAATGAAGGGTAGAGATAAGATGGTGAATGGGTAAGTTGGATAGGCGAGGTGTAATGACCAAGGGTGGAAGAAGAAGTGTGTTTTTTGTGTTACTTGAATTTTAATCCAAAAGAGGAGAAGAGAGTGAGGTAAGTAGGATTGATGAAATGGCATGATCAAGGGTTAACATGAAAATATATGTTTATGTGTGTGAAATTCAAATTGGTTTGTGAGGAAGATGATGAATAGGAGATATGTGGTGAAGAATGTTTTGATGTGATGTGAAGGAGCCTATGTTGGAATATTGGGGGACAAGAAGTACACAAGGTACAATGGTGTAAGAGAATATGAGTTGTCCCATGTGAGGATAAGATGGAGACTATTTAAGTGAGGAAGGTTTGATCTTATGAAGGCTTAGAAGATAATAAGTATGAAGATAATGGTGATTAGAGTGAAATCAAAGGATTGATTTGGGTTTATAATCACAATGTCAATAATAGAGAAAAGAGTAGGCATATGTGATTATGGGATGGTTTGTGAAAGGAATATTTAGAGTGTGTGTGGAAGGTATAATCATTTGTTGGGTAAGAAGGATTAACAAATGATTAAAAGGGATGTTTTGTAGGGAGTATTGTATAGAGGTAGTGTATGGAGGAATATGGGAGTTTGTAAAACATTTATAAGTAAGGAGGTAAGAAAAACTCAAAGCATGATTAACCTTAAAATACCACAAACTCAATTAGTCACTTGGACTTTAGTCCATGATAATCAACAATGGATGTGATCACTAATCATCTTGATGCAAACAAGCTAAGTGCTTTGCATCTCAAGTAAAGCATATCCCATAACGGGAAATGATGCATTTACGCAAATAGACCTTTGACTTAGTTTGACCAATAAGGGAGTAAAACCCATTACGTGATTAGGAACAACGTAAATCCGGATCAAGGTCAAATGAATACTTACGTTTGATTTTATGTTGAGAGTAAGTTCATACTATATTTAGAGAGAAGTTTCGGTCTTTGCTAGAGGCGTTTGATAAAAGATTTGAGTTGCCATTTTGTTGAAAAACCGAAGGATTTATTTTTGCTCTTCTCTAAGTCTAATCCTCATTTGGTGTGTTCCTAAATGCTAAAATATCATATGCATACCTTTATTGAAGTTTCCACATGTGTTGGATAAGAGGAAAGTCGACATTGCAAAATCTATAAAACGGACTTCACGAGTGGCGCGCTGGCCATGCGCTGACACGTGCCCAGCGCGCCAGACTTACAAATCCGGTTTTTCCGATTTTGGCTATCGTTTGTTATTTTACATTTTGCGAACGTGTATTTGTCATCGTTAAAACATAAAGGAGATCATAGTCAATGTTGCACCAATAATCTCCTCCTTTTTGATGATGACAAATAAAAATTTAGAAAGCAAATAAATTTACAAACGTATCGAAGATGAAGACCGCCATTGATGTAGCTTGCATCTTGATCTTGGCCTTGTAATTTGGTGAAGATTGAATATTTTCTTCACCTAATGAGCCTTACATAGGTTTTCTACTCCCATATATGCAATAGCTCTTTGCTTCCGTAATTGCTGTTTATATTAGCGTTCTTCCCTGATCTATAAAGCACCTTCTTGCTCTTTGCTTTCCTTCTCCCCCTTTTTATTAAATCAAAAGGTGGGATCTTGGTCTTTCATTAGAAGGTTGATATCTTTGTAGAGATAGAGAATAAATTTGAGGTGTTCCTTGCTACAACTAGCAACAAGTAAACATAAAACAACACAAGCAACAAACGTATACACATGTGTAAGTCCAACATGGGTTAGCTTACCATTTGGAGACATGCAAAGCAATATGGATGAAAATACATAAGTCAATGCATAACATAGAATAAGGTCTAATTATTACAAACCCAAGTTCAAAGTTGAATTAAGTTCAAAAGCACACATAAGTCAAGTTATTAAGGAGATCCACAAGTCTTAAACCACACACAAAGTGAAACGAAATTTCTAATGTCTTTACAAGACATTTTGGTTGCCTATTTCTTCAAGAACTTCTTCATAATTTCCATTTTATTGGCTTGCTCTATGTTGAAGTTTGACGCTAAGTATGAATTGTACGCCATCCTTTTCTCTAATGCTCAACATTTATATTGCTTCCTTTTTCAACTGTAACTCACCCCCATTATTGAACATATAGCAGCGGATTAGCTAATCTTGGGTTTTACTTCATAGTACAACAGTCATTAATCATAGGAAACGAATCATAAAGAGGACGTTTTTGGAAGATTAAGTTATCATTTATTAATTTATAAGACTTTTTACAAAATAAAGAATTCCCAAAATCTAACAAACATAAGGTAATGATAACAGTTTAGCCATCTTCAAGTCCGTGCCACTCCGTGCCATAGTTTGCTCAATTACCTAAGATAAACATGTTAAAAAGGTCAACACAATGGTTGAGTGAAATTCATAGGTTTATGATAAATAGTGTGAATACAAGTCATCATGGATAGTGGGTTACGTTGTTATACACCCAAAAATAGTGATAATTGCAATGAGTACAATTATTATAGAAAACAATATCAATAGTGTATTATTGCGTCTAAGCTCATGGTACCGAGGCCTTGAGGAAAGGACTCAGGCAATAATATATCAGAATAACATACAGTTGGAAAAACATATTATGGTTTAAGCATGTATCCCCCTCACGGGTTTATAAAATATTAAAGAGATTTAAAAGTGAGGCTATGAACTCACAATATCGGTTTTAAGTACTTGTGTATATTAAAAACAATTGAGCATGTATCCCCCTCACGGGTTTATAAAACATTCAAAATATTGAAATGCGAGGCTATGAACTCACCTTAACAGGGGAAATCTGATTGATGGCAAAAGTATATCAAGAGAAATGCGTGGGGGGGGTGGGGGTGGGTCCGTATGGTGTACGGATGTTATTTCCCCGGGCGGGGGAAGTTTTGTATTATCAAGTGAAAGTCAATGGCTGTCACGAACCTGGAGGGTAATATGTCAAGTCTTAGTGTGATGTGTTTTATTTCAAATCTTCATATAAGTTTAACGTTCACTTTGATTTATTAAACTTATGGAAATATTGTTTCAATGTTCGGGCTATCTAAATCCAAAGGCAATCGTTGTATCGTTTGAAGGGAGTCAGGGCACCTTTAAATCGTAACCCAGCAACTCGTAAAAAAATACCCATATGAACCTGCTCACATGAAATTCCCTAGTAACGTGATACGATAAGATTTTAAGTTTTTTCAAAAACTAGTTGATGATAAGTTACATTAAATATATAACGTAATTGATTTATAATGCGTCGATCGGTGATTAATAACGACAAATGTGTCGGGTTTTAATAAAATCGAGTCTTATGACATTAATATATATTTTTTAGAAAATATTATATTTTATATTTTTAAGTTTGTAAAAATGATAATATATACCCTTGATTTATAAACTTTTACAAGTTTAGTCCTTTATATATAAAGTATTATATGATTAAACCCTTAACTTTAAAACTTGTCAAAATAGACCCTTGTGGTTATAACTTTAATAAAATGACAAAAATGGCCCTTGTAGTTAATAATTTCTAAAAGTTACAATATATACCCATTCACATGAAAACATTTGCAAAACTAGTCCAAAATCCATAATAAGGTATTTTTCAATATAGAAAGTGATTTGCAGGTTATAGCTTATCATAATAAGCTAAAATAAGTTAAGACAAATAGCTTTTACAAGCTTATAGCTTATGAAAAAGGTTTACGAGCTTAAAATGACCAAAATGGGTCATTTGGGTTTGAAATATTAATCCAATGGGTTTAAGCTTTTAATACTTTGTAAAATGTTTATAGAAATGATTAATAAGCTTGTTGGGATAGCTTATAACAACAACTTATGAGTTTAGCTTATGGATTAAAAGAAAACTAATAATTAGGGTTTCATTAGGCTCGTTTGGTTTTAGAAATGGAACACGCATAGGTTTTGAGCTCTAATCTTTTAAAAAGAGTATAAACATGATTATAAGGACCTTATTAAATATTTAAAACAGAAAACAAGCTTACAGAACCTGGATTTGGCTTATGGCTTTTGAAAATGGGTCGAAGTGGTGGTTTTGTACTTGTACGCCTAGAATTCAACTTGCAAGGCTTCGTTTCTTGGCTTCTTGGCTTCGTTCGTGGTCTTGTGGCTTCTCTTGATTCTTCTTAGCTGCCTTGAAACTTAATTTTAGAGTATGATATGAGAATTGAGGTATGAGATTGAATGGTGAAATGGTGCGCCTATTTATAGTGCAAAAATACCTTAGAGAGCAAGTTTTAGCAATGAAAGGTGGCTAATTCTTATAGGTTATGACTAAGAGAGGCTATAAGGGTGAGTATGATGGGCTAGGAGTGTAGGATAGCAAGGTGGATGGGTTGTGGAGGGGGTGAGGTGCCGCGGCTAAAATAGGACAACAAGGGGGTGATGTAGCAACTTTGTGGCCAAGAAATGTAAGAGAGGTGCTTGTAAGGTGCTTGTGGCTGAAGTTGCTTAGTCATAGAGGTGCTAGGTTAGTGGTTTAAGTTTAAAAATGGGTAGAAATGAAGAAAAGGGGGCGCGAGTTCAATTCTAGTAAGGGTTAGGGTTTTAGGGTTTTAATTCGTGTACATTGCTTGAAAAGAGAAGGAGATATAATGTAAATGTCATGCATAGAATGCTTGTACCTTGTGTTGATTAGTTTGTACGAATTCCTTAGGAAAAATGGTGGTAAATAGCTTATTTTAAATTCGTGCATTTCTTACTTGTACATTGTGCATTAAAAGGTTTGTACATTATCTGTAACAACTGTTATAAATTCAATGGCAGATTAGTGTACAATATTAAGTAAACAGAGAATGAGAACCTTGATGGAATAT
>BQNB010196634.1:0-11274 GCA_026074375.1 Tanacetum coccineum | reverse complement strand
TACTGTATTTTGGTATTTTACCAATTTGTGAATTTTATTGATAATTAAAGACAATGTTTTTATCTTTTTGGTTTTTTTTTTTGGTTTTTTAAATGATAATTATACTAAAAAGAAAATGAAAATATTTTTGTACTTTTTGGTTTTTTTTGTTTTTTTTGTTTTTTTTATATGATAATATTCACAGATTCAAACACAAATGCCAAACGTAACGATAAACGGTTTCACAGCCTCCCCGGCAGCGGCGCCAAAAATTGGTTGGTAAACTTTAAACCACACCTTTTAATATATATAATATATAATAAAATATAAAATATATATAGTAAGTATAAATATATAATAATATATAATATATATAATAAAATATATAAGAAAATATATATATAATCTAAAAAACTACAATAATCAATAAAACCGAGAAGTAGTATAGAATGTTCCCGGGTCGTTTATCCCCAACGAGGCTGGACTGGAGAATCGATACAGTCGGAAGATTGGAGTTTGAATGAGAGAAATGATTTAGAGGGTGCAAGCTAAGGTTACAATATCAAACAAAACCCGATTAAGAAAAACCTAAAAATTATGAAATTAAGCTGAAAAACGAGAGCACGAATCCCGAACAAGGGGTCAAAAACCTAAAATCTAAAAAATTAACCCTACAAAAGAAATTTTCACTTCTAAAATATCTAGGCGGACTAATAAGAGAATTGAAAAAGATAGATGAAAACGGGGTCGTTTTGACCAAAAACGAGGTCAGACAAAAACGTACCCGAGCCCGTTCTTTAAAATCAAAAGTTGGGAAAATTAACCCTACGAAAGTTTTTATATTTTTCCTACGTAATATATGACTAAAGAAAATTTTCAAAAAAAGAAAAATATTTTTTTGATAATTTTTGTATTTTTTATGAATTTTTAAAACTTTTAAATAAATTAAATTTTAAAAAATACTAAACTATTTTTAAAAATTCTAAAAAAATGACCTAAAATACTTTACACTAATACTAACCTAATAAAAATAAGAACCCCAAAATTCGGCTTATAAATAAGCCGAAAATAAGCTCAAACGAGCTTATAGCTTAAAGGGTTAAAACACCCTTAAATAACAAAGTGCCCAAGAGTCTTTCAGAAAAGACCCAAGGGCACAGCGGTAAGGAAGTGTTATAAAAAGGGGTGTATTGAGGGTAGAGGCCCGGGTTTGAGTCTTGCTCACCCGGGTTTTCCCTTATCTCCCCTTTTTTTAAAAAAAAACTTTTCAAACAACTTTGTCAAGGTCCTTGAGCTTAACAATTTTCATAACTACGACTTTTTGAAAAAACTTATAAATAAGCTGAAAAGGGCTTTTTAAAACAGACAGTAGCTTAAAGCTTAAAAGGTTTATGGCTTTTGACTTTTTAGACTAATAAGCTAACTTTGGAACAAATAAGCTGAATGAATTATCTAACCTATCCTAAATAAGCACTAATGAGTTAAAATTTACAACTAAATAAGCTTAAAAGGGCTTAAACTAGACAGAAAGACTAAATAAGCTTAAGGCTTAAATGGCTAAATCTTTTTGACTGTTAATACAAAATAAGCAAGCAAAGTTGGAAAATGAGCACACATAGCTTAACACTCAAATAATATGAATCTCTAGGAACAAAATAAGCAAATGAAAGAAACCCAATAAGCCAGAAGTTGGCTTAAACACTCAGCAGTACTAACTTGAGAGTTAGTACTGCTAGGGGAAGTTTTAAGTCTACTAAACTTGTTAAGGGGCAAGATAAGCTAAAAACAAGGGAAAACTTAATCCTAATAAGCAACTATAACTAAAATCAGCTAAATTCGACCATTAGTAAACACCTAATAAGCCAGAAAAGAAAATAAGCAATTTCCTACACTATGCTTAATGAAACAGTCAAAGAGCCTACTTTGGGCTTAAAAATAAGCAATCATAAAGGGGTCCTAAGGTCTGAAAAGCTAGGAACTTATAGTTGGAACTAGGGGTAATCTAACAAAAGCTAAAAAGATCTAGGGGCTTTAAGGCTGAGGCCCCCTAATAAGCTAGAACAGATGGCTTAAAGATAAACCCCTAGCACCAGGGCAAATAATCTAAAAACAAGGGGGCTTAATTTGACAGCTTAAAATAAGCTGTCAAATACGCTCAAATTGAAAAACAAGGTTAAAACAGATGAAAAGGGGCTTATGAAAAGCTTATATCCAAAATTCCATTTGCTAAAAACTAATTAAACCTGCTGATTTTAGTTCTTGAAAAAGGGCTTTTTCTTTTACAAAAAGGACACTAAATTTTTGGCAGTTTTGACTCAAGAAATCAAATGACTCAAAGCATTTTTTTTTAAACTTGTTTAGAACTCACAAAGGATACACTTTGGCACTAAAACTTCAGGATTACAAGAGCTTATCCAAATAAGCTCTTGTACATCTTTCAAAAACCAACAGATTTAAAGTACACTTATAAAACTTGAAAAACAGTTTTTGGACTAAACAACTTTGGAAAAACAGACTCAAAAGGGCTTAATACTTTAAGCCAAAGTTAACCAATTGACACCAACCCATAACCTTCCTGTTTTGACCCATTTTGGGCTTATCCCAAACACCCCTTTATATTTTAAAATCGAATTTTTAAAACTATCAAGACTAATTTAAGCTCAAATTTCTGAAGACAAGTATCAAATATGTATTAATAAGAACTAAGAAGTAAAAAGCAAAGAGAAATAAGCACTTTTAATAAGCTACTAAGCAAACAGTGAAAATAAGCTGAAAAATTAAAAAGGCATACCTGAACTCCTTGCTCAAAACAGGAGTGAAGTCAACCTAAATAAGCTCTAATCCCTACCCATTAGCTTATAAATAAGCTAAACTAAGCAACCAATGAGCCATCCTTGTTTGCTCATTCATCCTTTTGCTTGATCAAACAGTAACTTTTCTTCTTTTTTAAATTTTTCTTAAATTTGTATCACAGTTTAAAACAGGTTATAGAGAGTGCTTATATAAAAGCTTAAAGGGAACATTAGTTAACTTGGAAACTTTAAAACTCAAATTAAAACATAAGCCGAATTTTTCATTAATCTTTAAAAAGAGAGTTATAAGAAAAAAAATAAAAACTAAGTTGAAAACTAAAAAAACCGCATACTAAAAAAAACTTTTTAAAAAAACTCCCTCTTGCCTCAAGGGATTACAAAAGCTTTTATAGCAAATAAGCTAGGGTTTTGGGTCTTGGTCTTCTCTTGTCTTCTTCCTGGGTGTGCTTCTTTGTAGACACATTTGAGCTGTGTGCTTGTTGTGAGTGTGTAGAAAACACAAACGAATCCTGGCCCTAGGATTGTCTTGGAGCCTACTTAAAATTGTCACAACCATTGATTTGTTCTTGGCCAATACGATCACATAGGATTGCCAAGCTGTTCATTGACCCATGTGGGGGTGGGGTAAGAGGTGGTGATGGTTTTGGAGTGTTATGGGGGGTCAACGAGGTGGAAAATGACAGGTTTGGGGGTTTATGCGATTTGGCGGGAAAGCTTGTAGAAGATGTACAGTATTTCAATTTCTAGGTGTGGGTTTGGGGTTTTGACACAATTGGTCCCTCAAGGTATAAGTGGTTATTGCATTTTAAGTCCAAGTGGTTGTTAAAGTTTGGGGTGTTGGCAGAAACACCCCCCAAGGGTTATATATGTTATGTCACCACAAGTCCTTGTGGTGTATAAATTTTGAGGGTTGGCAGACTTGGCCCTTGTGGTTAATACTTTGGGCAGTTGGCAGTTTTAGCCCTTGCAAGTATTTTCTTCTTTTTCCTTCATTAAATAAGTTAGGGACTTGGTAAGTTTAGTCCCTAAACTTATTTTTCTTCACTTGTTGACTTTGGATTTGTCGGGGTTGACTTTGGTTGACTTTTTCAGATTTGGGCTTTGACTTGACTTTGTCTTTTCCACGCTTTTCCATTCCGTGTCCGGTTTTGTCGTTTTGGCTTTGTTTTTCGTCCTTTTCTTAGATATCCGTTCCTGCACAACACAGTTAGCAAAACAAGCATATATTTGGCATTTTAAGTCCGTTTTTGGTTATTTTAGCTCGTTTTTAAAGGTAAAAGGTATGTGTAATTAAACACATACCACACATATTTTTACTTCTTTTAAGAATAAGCTTAGTGATTAACCGTTTAAGGAAGCCTTTATTGAATCAGTAACCAATCTTCTCACGCTTAGAATAAATCTTCTTACAAACATCTTCCCCTAGTATCTTATGATTGCATACTGTAAACTCACAAGTATCTGCTACCTCATTGTAGTTAAAATAGTACACCCGAAAGTAACATGTTAAACAGGAATTTCTTGCGGATATGACATTTGTCTTCCCGGAATGACCTAAAATAAGAATAGATTATGAATTCTATCACGTGTACTCATTAACTTTCTTGTATATCTATTCCTTCCCCCTTGCTGGTTTTGATACCTCGGAATCAGCAAAACCTAGTACGCACATATATCGAGACGTGTCAAAGCAGTGAATAAGCTTAAATCTATTCCGTGAGATTCAACTAAGTCTGAATTATAAATAAGTCCATAAAGTTTTAAACACATGACATCTAAAGCTTGTGTAGTTAAAGTTCATTAACTCCCCTTAAATTATTATCCGTCATTATTACAAACTTTATCCGTTTATTCCATGACTTATTTTGAAAGACTGTTTTAAAAGATTATTGGATGACACTTTCCCCCCTCAAATAATGACCCATTTTCTATTTAAAGAGTTGTTGTCATTGTTTGAGTGGTCGAATTGTCTTTGAAAATTCTTTTTGTGTTTACTTGAAAATCATGATTTATTATGAAGGATAACTTTTTACCAATGCAAAAAATAAGATTTCTCTTATTTTAACACATAAGCCATCACTGAGGAGTACACTTATGGGAATATAGGAAGGCACGGGTTGTGATTGGCAAAGTCAATCACAAGCCTTTGTCATTGTCATAGAAGTAGACTGGCCCGAGAAATAAATTCCCGTTGTTAGGAATACAACTGTCTTTTAGACGACATGTTTTCCTCAAGGTGAAAAGCGGGTTACTATCTGAAATAATAGCAAGCCATATGGCATGTTTTGAAAACATTTGAAACTTCTGCTCAATACTTCATTACAGGCTGTATCATTGTGCATGACATTTTCTAAGGACCGTAAATGTTATCGATTTTCAGAAGACATGCCTTTTGAAAACTTCTTTTTGACTTTTTCTCATTTTTTAATTTTGTATTTTGATGAAGAAAAAAAAATTTATATAAAGAGAAAATATTTTTGGTTTTTCTGAGTTATATTATGTACATATGATACAAAGGATTTCCGAATAGGTACCACCACTATTCGTCAACGTCATCTGCCAACATTTTTC
Organism: Tanacetum coccineum; assembly: GCA_026074375.1. Taxonomy (NCBI): domain Eukaryota; kingdom Viridiplantae; phylum Streptophyta; class Magnoliopsida; order Asterales; family Asteraceae; genus Tanacetum; species Tanacetum coccineum. The sequence goes on along the minus strand of BQNB010196634.1, from coordinate 5,911 downwards.
AGAGTCCTCCGGCGTAAACTTCGCTATACCCAGCTTGTTGATTAGAAATCAATTCTTTCTCGGCAAGCGTTTAATGAAGATGTCCGCCAATTGATACTCCGTATTGTCAAAGTAAATGTTCGATCACCACCCTTATTTCATACATGCTCCTTGTTGAAGTGAAATCGGATGTCTATATGACTTGGATCGGAATGTTGAACGTTGTTTTAGCATAAAGAGGCAATATCGCTTTTGTGATCACAGTACAGTGGTAATTTTATTGAAATCCAAAGCCATAGTCGGTAGTTGTGAATCCTCATCCAAAGGATTGAGCACAAACATCCGGATTATGCAATATTATTCAGCTTCCTGTACTGGATATCGCAGCGCTTTTCTGCCTGTTTAGTATGGGACCAATCTCAAAGTTTTTTTTATCACCCCATAATTTGTATACTACCAGATGTGCTACGGCGTATATCTTGACAACCAGCATGATCCGCATCTGCAAATGCTGTTAGTGCAAAGGAAGAATCCTTCAGATACTAAAGTCCCCGATGTACAGTTCCTTTTTGATACCTGAAAGAATCCTTTGTACCGGCAGTTTATGTTGCGTTTCGATAGGCAGAGTTGATACTGGGCACACATGCATATAGCAAATTGTAGGTCAGGTATACTGGCTGTAAGATAAAGGAGGGTGCCAATCATACCACGATAGTGTGATGGATCTACAGCTTTTCCTTCTTTATCCTTATCAGTTAGATGCTCCACCATGGGAGATATCCACTGGGTCACAAGATTCAAAGCATATTTCTTTGTGATTCAGAGAATATTTAGATTGGTTTATGAAGATGCCTCTGGGACTTGAGACAATCTGTAGTCCTAAGAAAAAGAGATTTTAACCATCATCGGACATCTTGGAATTTTTAACACATTATTTAGCAAATAGATCAACAAAGTCAGGAGTAGATGCAGCAAAAATAATATCATCGACATAGATTCTGTTACCAGTAGTAGTTCCTTGCCTTCTCTACGGATGAACAGAGTAGAATCCACTGAGCCTTTTGAGAAGTCATTGGATATCAGGAATGAAGACAAAATATCATACCACGCACGTGGGAGCTTGTTTCAACCCATACAGAGCTTTCTTAAGTTGTATACGTAGTTAGGTTTATTCTGGATCTCAAATCCGTCCGATTGGCTAACATAACTCTTCCTGCAGATTACCATTCATGGATACGCATTCTTCACATCCATTTAATGTTGACCATGTTCATATGAGCAGCAAACGCTAGAAAAATTTGTAATAGCCTTAATATTACACGGAGCGAAGGACTTCTTCAAAATCGATTCTTCTTCTTGGCGATAACCACGAGCTACCCAACGAGCCTTGTTTTCAGAATAATCCTAACTCATCAAGCTTAACCTTATAGATCCACTTAAGAGAGATGACAAATGCTTTGTCAGGAGGAGGAACAAGTTCCCAAACCTCCAGACGTTCAAATTCATGAAGTTCCTCTTGCATAGCTTCAATCCAACATGCTTGAGTTAATGCGTCTTTGTAGTTCTTGGGTTCGACTGATGTTAGAAAGGCATCATAGTAGCAGAATAAGGCTTGTTCATGGAGTTGTAGTCGTGTGGAAACTGGTCTGTCGAGAGCACCGATTATATTCTCAAGTGGGTGATCCTTAGTCCATTTGCTATTGTGTTCAGAAACTTGGTGATCGGGAGGCACAATTGTATGAATAACATCTGATGATGAAGATTGATCAGAAGTAACTTCTGGAATTGGAATACCGAAGTACGGATCATTACCCATATGTGCGACTTCAATATCATGATTATCTTCTTCAACATCATGAGAAAGAATGGGAGTTTGAGTTTCTTGTGTTGTAGGAGAGTTACTTGGTGATGGTGCATCTTGATCAACTGTAGTTGAGGAAGGTGAACCAGTTGATACAGCATGTTCATGTTCAGGTGCAACTGCTACAGGAATAGGAGCAATGCCTTCTGGTGCTTGTAAATCAACATAAGGCGGGGGATTAAGTGACTCATCAAACATTGGTTGAAACAACAAATCCCAGTCAGATCTCGAAGGTGGTACAAATGGTGTTGAAGAAGGAGGGTTTGGCACGAGTCCTGAACTGATTGATACAGGAGTCATTTCATGAAGAGCGGGTCCTGAACTGCTGTGTTCAGAAGCCATCGCGGTCAGCTCATCAAAATCAACATGAATGGTTTCAATTATTCGTCTGGTACGTCTGTTGTAAATCCGGAATGCTTTCTTCGTGGGTGCATATCCAATGAAAATACCAATATCAGCCTTTGGTTGTAACTTGCCCAAATTCTCACTATCATTCGTTGGGTAGCAAAGTGCACCAAACACATGTAGATAAGATAGATCGGGAGGTTTGTCGTGCAAAAGCTCATATGGTGTGCGTGGCGACGACGTATCATGGAACATTGTATAAACCGGCTTGGGCAACCGCTCGCCCTAGAAACATGAGCATTTGCATAAATTAACATATGCTGCCTGCTTCAATAGCGGGATTTTATCTTTCAACAACACCGTTTGCTGTGGAGAGCTGCACTGATGTTTCATGAAGATGCAACCTTCACATAATATTCAGCAGCAATGTCGATTAACAAACCAGTTTCCATATCTGTTCTAGATGCGAAGTCCGGACGGTTTCCTTAAGTCGTACTTGGATCTCTTCAAAAGTGATAATAAAGACTGGAGGCCTCATCTTTTGATCGCAAGCATTTTACCCCAAGTACATCGGAGTACTCATCAACAATAACGAGGATTACTTCTTTCCACTGACAAACTCGCGACAAACCGCATTGGCCCACATAGATCCATATGCAACAGGTAGAGTTTTTCTTGATTAGTGCTTCAGATTTAGTTGTGGGGTTTCTTAGAACTTTATCTAATGCACATGCAGAAACATTAGGGATTCCTTTTCAAACTTAAGCCTTAGAGACCTCGTACAAGTCCCATGTCCCTTGCCAGATGAAAAGATAGAACCGAAAGTTCAAATAGAAAGACGACGCTCCCATAACCAAGACTTGGTTTTAGACCCTTTGACAATAGTCAAATAGGAGAGGAGAAGCCATCATATTCCCAAGTGAGAGTGTATACAGGTTATCCTAACCCCTCGAGTCCCTTCGTACATCAACAATCACACCTTCTAAATTGCGAATGCAGCATGGTGTTGACGAAAAGCCACTTCAAATTGGAAATCACAGAATTGTCCTACAGAAAAAGATTATGCACAAGTCCTTCAACCGTAATAAACCCTTGAGATAGTTACATTCCCAAACTGAAAAAGTCTCCAAAACCCATTACTTTGCAACTTGATCCAATCCCAATTTAATGTACCAAGAATTTCCTGAGAAATTGGTGAACTGAGAGGCGATCTCCGATACATGTGCCCTTCGAGCAATGGGAGTCTAAATACCGGAGGACGAATTTGGACAACCTGCAATCATTCAGAAGAAGTAGATGGAATATTGTTTTTGTGGATCCCAGGGTTTACTGGTTCCTGTTGTTAGCATACATTGGGTTTTAAAACCTTAGTTTTGGCTAACAGACTCAACATTTTTATTCTTCCTATTTCCGTGAGTATACCAATTTTACTGGGTTCCTGTTTGTTAGCAGACAATGGTTTTAAAACCTTAGTTATGCTAACAGACTCAGCATTTTTATTCTTCCAAGGTTTCCTTTAGTATACCAATTTAATATTGAAGGTCCGACCGGTAGGTCTCCAAATATATCCTATCTGAGTGAACACCTTTCCTGTTGGTTTCCAACTATCTTTCTTAGATTTATTCTTCTTAGATTTAGCACGAGATTTCACAACATTCAAAGAATTAGAAACACACAAATTATCAGAAGACATGCAATCATCACGGTGAATACAGACACAATCAGAATCATCTTGTTTCTTGAGATTCTGCACAACCGCAGATCCATTAACATTAACAGTACCATTCTTTTTATTCAAACTAGATTTAACGTTCCTAGGGTGAGCTTCTACTTTATTCTTCAGATTACTACTTGGTGTTTGCAGAATCCTATCATTCTTGGTATTGCCTGAAGGCTGTGATCCGCTAGCACTAGTAGAAAGTCTTACTCCTGTAGAATGCAACACACGCTTGTTAGAAACTATGTTTGAAGTCGAGGCTGGTTTTGTGTTTTCTTTGGATGTGAGTGATTCGGCAAATCTAACTTTCTTGTCCTTTTTCCTTGGTATGGCCTCAATTAATTGAGGACCACAATTGTTGATGCTAGGGCATGATCTACTTATGTGTGAAAGCAAATCCTGAATGACTTTGGTATACCTAAAGGCAGACTCTAAAAGTGGATCTTGAGGATAATTTGCTTTTACATGTTCGACTATATCCCTAAGGACCAAAGCTTCTTCCTGGGTATGCTTAATATACGAAGAGTGAGCAGTCCTTTTGTTCAACAATTTGGGTGTGATTGGTTCCATGTTATCCTTAGACACGTTTGGATCAACAGAGTGGGTCACAGTCTCCTTGTTATCTATCGCTTTTCCTTTAAGTTTCCTTAACTCATTTTTTAGGGCTGCTATGACCAAACCTTGTTCCTGAAGTTTTGCATTTAAATCAGAAATCTCCCCAGACTTTATATTGACTTGCTTGATTAACGCATCACATTGTTCTTTTGATTGAACACGTTTTGGTTTAATCGAGTCATAAAGTTGTTTATAAGTCTGTTTCAAATGCTCATTCTCAGTAACAAGTTTTGTCACTCTATGTTCCAATTCTATGTTAAGTGTCTCTATTTCATCCATGTCCATTTTGACTGAACTATCCTCCACATTTCCTTTTAAGGACTTAATTTGCTCTTTCAACTTGACAATGACTGTGTCTTTCTTTATCAAATAGTTAGTACCGTTTATGAGATATGTATGAGATATCTTAGGAAAAGATATGTGTTATCTGTTAGCGATTTGTAAGCTTGTGAGAGGTTATCCTTAGTCTATAAAAGGATCTCTCTTAGCATAGTTAGTTACGTCCTTAAGAAATCTCATACAATATCATATCACAAATAGTTAGTAATCTGTAATTGTTCAAAGCAGATTAATAGAAGTTGTTATTTAGTTATACATTGTTTTTCTTAGTACTTGTGTTGAGATTCCGCATCAACATATTGTATTCATAATCAGTGTTTCTATATAGTCAGTTGTATTTATACATCTTGGCTATCATCCGTTATAGGCTGCAAAGATCTATTCATTTAGGGACTCACAGTGCATCCACAACTCGGACCTGTTTATGCAAGCCTGGACCACCTCTGGTCGTTTAGCCTTTGGGATCACTGGTAAAATCTGTCGGAAGTCGCCTCCCAGTAGGACGGTCATGCCCCCAAATATTTGGTTCCTTCGTTCTGAGTCCGTGAAACCCAATATATCTCGTAAGGTTATATCCAAGGCCTCAAAATCATATCTTTGTGTCATAGGGGCTTCATCCCAAATAATTAGTTGAACTTCTTGCATTAGCTCCGCTAATTGTGTGTTTTGTTTTATTCCACACGTGTTATTCTCCATTAGCTCTAGCGGAATAACAAATCTGCTATGAGCATTTCTGCCTGCCGGAAGGAGTAACGATGCAATTCCTACACGCATAAATAAACGGCGTGGTTTAGCATATGTTTAATAGTAAGTATGTAGGTTGAAATGTGTTGTGTAATTAGAGACTAATTGAGTGTTATTTGGGCGAAATAGTTTACCTGAAGATGCGACTACGAGGACAATCTTACGCTCTGATCTTAACCTTGATATTATTGTCTTGTATAAGAAAGTCTTCCCCGTCCCCCCTGGTCCATAAATAAAATAAAAGTTTCCTTTTTTATTATGGACCGATTTGACAACATCTTCATAGATTACTCGTTGTTTTGGATTTAACA
>BQNB010196627.1:0-11274 GCA_026074375.1 Tanacetum coccineum | reverse complement strand
ACCCTAACTTATCAAGAAAACCCAAGCTTCCAAAACAAGAAAACCCTAATTTCAATAATAGAAACCCTAGCTTTCTTCTAGATATTAAACCCTTGTAATCACATAACCAAGCTCCCAATACCCTTTGTAATGCCTTAGATATGTTTAATATCAACCCTAGTATACTTGTATTGCTTGAACAATCAAATTATGAAATGTATGGGTGTGTGTTTTTGAACTGTGGGTATGGGAGTGAGGGAGAGAGTTTTGATGGAGTGTTTTTGCTTGTAAGTGTTAAATGAATGTTTACTTCTACTTTATGCCTTGTATTTATAGCAAGACTTGTATGAATACCATCCTAATGAAACTAACAAATGGTTTTAAGGTGGTAAAAGAGTGTGTCCGGGTTATAGAGGGTTTAGGGGTAAGGTTTATGGCTTAAATTATTACTAGGGACATGGTAAGTGTAGTAGACAAAGCATGTCTTGTGTAAGTATGACAAGACTTGTGTAAGATTGATAAGAAAGAGCCTCAAGCATGCCCCTTGATCCTTGTTTTCAGCCGAATACTTACATACACATGGGAGACAAGATTTGCCTTGAAACCCTATGGTTAAAGCTTGGTGAAGGTCCTTTGGTTCATAGTTAATATTGTTTAAGTTGTTAGTGGAGTACCTTTTGATTTAATTTCAAGTAATGGAATGTGTTGGTGTTATTGTAACCAGCCCTATGTAAATAAGGATGAAAGATTTATAAAAATTTGACATTAAGTGTATTGGTGGGTATTTGTTGAAGTATGGAAGTGTTTATGTGTTTACGTGTATGCATGGATGCCTAAAACGCGAACCGGATATGTTTTACGTAAAGTATAAAAATAAAACTTGAAAAGTTATAAATTATACTTCTAATAATGTTATAACACTTGTTGAACGTAAACTTTTATTTGTTTGATGCCTGTTTACGTTAAATGTTGATTTTTAGTTTACGCGATTTAACTATGCGATTTAAATAAAAAGTAAACGCGTAATAGTTTAAAATATATAGTTGAATATTTATTAGCGTAAATAGACATGAAAATGCAGGTTGTTACAGTCTCCCCGTGTTAAAAGAATTTCGTCTCGAAATTCAAATTGAGTTGCCTTCCAGAATGGTGTTGGTGAAGAGGTCTAGATACTCGTCTTAATCCTCTTAATATGTGCTAAGTAAATTTGTCATCCTAATGTTTTTAACTCCTTGTCTATGCCATGAAGACCCTTAGGATTTGGTGTGAGATGATGCCGACTCTATGTAGTAAGGTGGTGTAAAGGTCCGGCTAGTTATTATGATTATTAACTTGGTTTCTCGTGACAGACACGTTTTATGAATACGCACACAAAACTTTGCTCTTTAAGAATATAAGTAGGAAATTGATTTTGACAAAAGTTTTAAGGTGACTACTTCTCAGCATGGCATGGTACTTTCCTGAATTATACATAGGTGATCAGGCTATGTATATTTGAGGGCTAACGATGCTATACTCATTTTCGCCAAAATAGTGTAGCTTAATAGTTCACGTGATGAAAGCAATGTAGTTTATTATTTTGTGAAATAATAACGAGATGGTTTATAAAGTGATGATAAAATGATTGCAAGGTCATTTATAAAATGTTAGTAAAATAGTTTGTCAATGATAGTAAAATGGTTTATCATGTGATAGTGAAATGTTTCATAAAGTCATAATATTTTAGTAAGTGGCTTGCATGAATAAGTAGAGAGTTGAAATAAGATTGACAAATTTTTACAACACCATAATTTGATAGATAATTGGGTTCATTGTTTCTTCCCACCAAAAGACTACATGTTTTCTTAATACTACAAATTTCCAATACAAGCTAGTACATAAATCATGAAGCAAGATGTCTATGAGCGTTGTTCGAACTGACTGGTCACGAGCTCCTTGAGCTTCCTGAAGTCCTCTCGGTCCTGACGGTGGGACTCCTGAACCGCAGCCAACTGCTGCTCAATCCCAATACGAGCCAGCCTCTTATGGTTACGAGTAACCTTCTCAACTGCCTCTATAGTCTTAATCCTAGCGCGTAGTGAAGCATTCTCTGCCTCAGCAATGTCTACCTTAAATCTCAAAGCTATCAGCTCCTCCTGTATAGGCATTCCTAACAAATGCCCTGATGCCCCGTATAGCCTCCCCGTGTTGGGCTAGTGTCCTTTACAACGATACGAATGCAGACAAAGCAACTGCAGCGAAGGGATCTGGGTAGATGTTATCCACCCTATATCGATCGGGTCCCAAGATTATCTCACGCAGAGACAGGAATATTGGTGCAGAAAACCTGCACAAGCAAAAGTTTATATAAATCGTCTTTATATGAAACCATGCAGAATGCGTGCAGTATGGAAGGTAAATGTGATGCAAGATGATGCATGGTAAATGAATATGCACTCATGGCAGGGATGAAGACGTGACATGACAAAATGGAATGTATCATGGTATGAATGAATGATGGTATGAATGAATGATGGTATGAATGGATGATGGTAAAATATCATATAAGCTAGATTAATGTGCAATTAATGTTTGGGACATACGAGCTAATTGTATACTTTGCTCAAGAATGTTCTAGTATTTTTTAAATTACTCTTATTTAAATAAGTGTAATAATGTTACAAGTGTGGGGTATGTATATTATATATATATATTTATATATACATATATTTTACTATATTATATATATAAATTATATAGTATTTATTTATATATATATATATATATATATTATTATATATATATATATACAATATATATACATTATATATATATATATCACCAAATTGGGTCGCAGTAGAATTATGTCCGGGAGAGTGTTACTTCATAATAACATTGCACAAGTCATGAGGTGAAGACCTTTATACTAAAGTAGTTTAAAATGTAATCTTGTAAAGTTTGGACTTCAATGCACATCAGTTTAGCCAATCATCTAATTCACCTGAGAAAAACATGCTTAAAAGTGTCAACATAAAGTTGGTGAGTTCATATGTTTGTTTAAGTATAAATGTTGAACCAAAGATTTGCAAAGTGTGTATGACCATTTCAACCTTTATAATAGTCACAAAAATATATGTATGAAAGTTGGACCGCAATTGTTCAAAGAGTATTTATGATAATTGTGATGTACACAATATTCCAAAATGTACTTGTAAATTTAGGATCAAATTAATGTATTGTCCACTGCTTCACTCGCAGTACCATAAAAAGTGTTTACCAATCAGCGACGTTCAATAAAAGTAGTGTGGACCACAAGATTTTCCTCGTGATATAGCAACACATGCTACTATCACAAAATGCAATTACGTTTACCTAAGCTCATGACAATGAAGATCGACATGTATGACTTGCAATATGAATTGCCAACATTGCCCGTGATGATGTTCAACCCAAAACATCCCAAATCCGACATGATATACGTCCGTTGTCCGGTAAACCGGCAAAGTGAGCATGACTCACCCGAACGAGGATGTCAATCCCAAATAGATCTATTTATAACATTCGCGCTTATAATCCAGTAATTGACAGTTCATGATAGTGGGCTCATTGGGTTATCACTAATTAGGCAAACACGTACCTAAGTTTAAAATGTCTACTTGCGTCCAAAAATGAAATCCAGTATTGTATCTCAACGTGAGATATGTAAATGAGTATGTAAATCAATTTGTAAACGAGTTGTAAATGAACATGTAATGAGTTTGAATCAACCATGTAAATGAATTTGTAAACAAGAATGTTCTCACCTCAAAAATATATGTAAAACAAGTAAAACATAGGGCTATAAACTCACCTTAGTGAATGAACTTTGATTATACAAATCAAATGGGTGAAATGTCACGGATAGTCCAAAAGCAACCTGATTAATTATAGGTCGTATGAGTACTACGTACTTTGAATAACTAACAAAACATATTATTCTATATAGTTACATCACCACCTAAACATGTTTGTTTAATTTAATAAATTAAATAAATTTAAATTTGTACTTTGTACTTTGTAAAATAAACGTTCATGTATTTGTATTTGTAAAAATGTTATACTTGTCCAACAATTGATCGTTTATATATAATAATTTTTTTAACACTTTTATGTAATTATATAATAATATTATATAATTAGTTTAATTAATTTTACAAAAATAGTGCACAAGTATAAAAATAGTGCATAAGGTTTTATAACCTTATATCTTTTTCGTTTTAACTTCGTTTTTTATATGTATGGAACCGTATTTGAAAATCTAATCAAATATTACATTCATTATATTTGTAAGTACTGTTATGAACAGTAACACTAAGTGGAAATTTATAAAAATACTTTTTTATAAATTTTAATTATTGAAATCGTATAAAAATCATATTTTCTTCGTTTTAATTCGGTTTTTAGTGATTCTTATGTCCACGTTTTCGTAATTAAAAGTTATATCTAAGAAAAATATTTTCTAACAGCTCACTGTTAGGAACAGTAACATATTTTTATAAAATTACTTTTATAAAAATACTTTTTATCGTAAATTTGTAAATAGCGTAACTTCTTCATTTTAAGTCTATTCTTGGTGTACTTTTATAGTTTTGAAATCCTCATAAGTTTACTTTAACAGAAAAATGAGTCTACATTTCTATCAGATTCGAAAACTTTGTAGTTTTTATAAAAATACTTTTACGTATACTCTTGTAAATATCATAACTTCTTTATTATAATTCAAATTTTTGAGTTTTTTTATATGCTTATGATCCTTATGAGATGTACTATTTTTATAAAATATCTCTAGATTATATAAGGGTTCGAATCAAAACATAATGTGCAAACTGTTTTGGGTTTTATATATATAAGTTTATTTTATAAACTTTTTAACAAGATAATTACTACAAGTCCTCTAATATGACTAATACACTAACTTGTGTATATTTATAGTCCTCTAATATATGTCCAAGAATATGTCCAAGAATAACAAGTCTTCACATTTATTTATTTATAACTTAATAAATAAACTTTTCAACAATTAATTTATATATACCTTTTATAAATTAACCAATACTTGTGTAATGTGTGTTCTTTCATTCTAACATGTTTTTAACATCATAACAATATATGAAATATATAGTTCGAACCATAAACATGTGAAAAATCCATTTTATAAACTTATAAAATACCCTAGGTGATGATTAACTATATAACTATTATATAAAACATGAAATTAATAATATGAAAAGTTTAGGGTTCTTAGAAGACCTTAACAAGATGGATGATGAAGAGAAACAAAGTCTAAACCCTAACTTATCAAGAAAACCCAAGCTTCCAAAACAAGAAAACCTTAATTTCAATAATAGAAACTCTAGCTTTCTTTTTGATATTAAACCCTTGTAATCACCCAACCAAGCTCCCAATACTCTTTGTAATGCCTTAGATATGTTTAATATCAACCCTAGTATACTTGTATTGCTTAAAAAATCAAAATTATAAAATGTATAGGTGTGTGTTTTAGAACCCTGGTTATGGGAGTGATGGAGAGAGTTTTGATGGAGTGTTTTTGCTTGTAAGTGTTAAATGAATGTTTACTTCTACTTTATGCCTTGTATTTATAGCAAGACTTGTATAAATACCATCCTAATGAAACTAACAAATGGTTTTGAGGTGGTAAAAGAGTGTGTCCGGTTTGTAGAGGGTTTAGGGGTAAGGTTTATGGCTTAAATTATTACTAGGGACATGGTAAGTGTAGTAGACAAAGCATGTCTTGTGTAAGTATGATAAGACTTGTGTAAGATTGATAAGAAAGAGCCTCAAGCATGCCCCTTGATCCTTGTTTTCAGCCGAATACTTACATACACATGGGAGACGAGATTTGCCTTGAAACCCCATGGTTAAAGCTTGGTGAAGGTCCTTTGGTTCATAGTTAATATTGTTTAAGTTGTTAGTGGAGTACCTTTTGATTTAATTTCAAGTAATGGAATGTGTTGGTGTTATTGTAACCGGCCCTATGTAAATAAGGATGAAAGATTTATAAAAATTTGACATTAAGTGTATTGGTGGGTATTTGTTGAAGTATGGAAGTGTTTATGTGTTTACATGTATGCGTGGATGCCTAAAACGTGAACCGGATGCGGTTTACGTAAAGTATAAAAATAAAACTTAAAAAGTTATAAATTATACTTCTAATAATGTTATAACACTTGTTGAATGTAAACTTTTATTTTTTTGATGCCCGTTTACGTTAAATGTTGATTTTTAGTTTACGCGATTTAATTATGCGATTTAAATAAAAAGTAAACGCGTAATAGTTTAAAATAAATAGTTGAATATTTATTGGCGTAAAAAGACGTGAAAATGCGGGTTGTTACACGAGTCGCCTACTCGAGAGTTTGAATCCACTAGTCACCAATACTCCTTCAACTGGCGGAGAAGCCTCACAACGTCGCTTACACCATTTATACGGAACTAAGCTAAATATCGTGTTCCAACACGAATGAACAAACCCCACAATGCTTACCCTCAAATAGGTGCTAAGCAATACTAAGATGCAACAAAGATAGATCCGACTCTACGAATCCTACCGAATGTATTACATTTTCCCAAATGCTCTAAACACAATATAAAACATGACTCCATAATCTATGATGAGTGATGATGCTTGGTGATCAGTAGATGGATCTTTAAGAGATGCGATATACGTGCCTACAAGTTTCCTTGATGCTCGAATCATATGCCAAAGTTAGTAAACACTTTCTACATATTAGATATTCATCAAAACAATTATAATTGACAAATATCATGATCAATGATCAGATGTTAGCTGAATATGTGAGTGAAAGACTATTCAAAAATTGATGCCTAAACAAGAGAAATGACTTGGTATTTATATGCTAAAAATTTACTGTAGCTCGGTTCCATCAGTTCCATCGCCTCAATGTAATAGAACCGGCAATACGGTAGGATGGTTTTGGCTGATTCCATACTCTAATGGAACACCCCCCCTAGTGAACTGGAGAGAATCCGGTATTTATGACAACAAATCTCCATAATTTAGATTTCAAAAAATCTTGTCTAGATATGTTTTGAGGTCATTCATGATGTATAAAATATTTTTCTTTTTATACAAAATTTCTTTTAATGTATACTTTGTTAATATATATTTTTTGTCTTATTTTGCACATTTATACTAAAAATATATTTAAATGTTTTATAAGATCTAACAAAGTAAATATGTAAATAATGATGAGATGATAGTTGAGTTAGAAAACTATTGGTTTAAAACTAGTAAACTTTATTTTCTACTTCCGATGATTTTATGTTTTGTTATCGACAAAACATAGATAGATCGTAAAATATAGATAAATGTTTTTACGGTTTATTTGTAATAACACATACTTCAACCATGTAATTTTGTTTGAACCCACCATCTACCTTCCATAACACTAGTAAGTTCTTGCAAAACATCGACTAACACTTCAATTTCCTCTTCTTTTCATAATTGTTTATTCTTTTTCCTACCACGATCACATGAAGATGCAACCATAAGTACCTGGAAATTTAAAAAATGCATATCATTATTACCTAGGTTGATATTATATGATGAAAAAAATATTTATAATAAATTGATTCATAAGTACTGAATAACAATGCATACAGTAACAACGTACAAACCAAAATTGAAAAAAACTATAAATATTAAATAAACACGATTATAAATCCATATTACAAATCAAACCATCCAAAAAATAGAGCAATAATATAAGTAAATCTATGTATTGGACCATGCATTGAACATTTTTTCAAACATAGTATTTATAAATGTCAACGCACTCATCACTTGGACTAATATTGGTAACATATTCCATATATTCGCTTTCCTCCTCATCCTCCACGTCTTCTTTTTCATCATCATCAAGAACCGACTCTTTTGGATCGTGACTCATGAAATTTTGAATCAAGTTGTGCAATAAGCAACATGTCATAATAATTTAGCTCAGGCATGAATTCAAAAGAATTTATGGGATGCAAGGATCTTCCATCTTCCTTTTAACAGTCCAAAACATCTTTTAATGATAATCCTGGCTTTAGAATGCTTCATATTGAATTACTCTTGAGCAGACTCTGGCCGATGAACATTAAACACTTTTAAGTGGTATCGTATTGCAATACCCAACGTCAACTAAATAATAAAAAGCATGTGGTACTCTTAGACCTAGTGGCCTTGATATAGCGTATGAAGCGCACGACCGTCACGAGCAGAACCTTCCCAACCAGGCAAAACATATATGAATTGCATGTTTGGGCAACAAAAACCTAGAACATTGGTTGAAATACACCCCTTTCTCGTGCGATATCTAGGCTTTTCACAACTTGGAGGTGTAACTTTAACTAAAGTCTCGTCCAAAGCTCCTAAACAACCCTATACAATTTAAAAACGTCCAAAGCTCCTAAACAACCCTATACAATATAAAAAATCATTTCGTAAGAGAGCTTACCTTTTTGAACTTTTTATTCTTACATGTCTATAAATGTATCATACCTGAATACACTTCCATCTCTTATCTTGGTAGTCTTTAGTAACACGCTCTGTTTTTTTGATCAAAATATTATGCAGTCTCAATATTGCTATAAGAACTTGATGGAATTGTCGAATCACAGTTACTCTACTATGAAAAAAGATATGACAGATTGTCCTACTTTTTTTGGTGAGCCAAGGTGTATAAAAGCATTGCTACAACCTCTTCTATGGATTTTAAACACTCAATGTCTTTGACCATGTGACATAGTACATTAAAGGTGGCTCTATTCATAAGAAGCTCACTAATATATATAGCATCACATTTCATGGTCAATCTAAACATCCATTTCACTCGATCCATCCTTTTCTACTATGTTTTGATTTCACTAATATTGTTCTAAATTTTGCCAAAACCCCACTTATTGCTACATAACATGAAATCAAAACCTTAAATGGGTTTAGCCTTAACATAAACTAGGGACTCTATAACAATTCATACCTCACAATTAACTTATGAGAATGGCGGAGTTCAACCTCTAGAACCTTGATAATACAATTTCCAAGCTTAGGGCTTGTTTGGTATAGGGGTATTGAATGAAATAATGGAATAATTCTTAATACTTTTTGTTTGGTATGTGTATATGGTAATCTAACTATGAAAACAATCTCATAGTATCATACCATATCAAGAAAGGAAAGGGGGGGGGGGGTTAACGTCATCAGTAATTTCTCATTTATTTATTTTTATTAATCATTCATTTATTCAATATTATTCTCTCTCTCATTTCCCACCACATCTTGTATATATAAATAAAAAGATTTTAATTTAGTAATATTAAATATCATACTCATATTCATATCTAGTTTATTTACCAAACATTAGTTTTGAGACATTTATAAATATATTGATTTCATCATTATATCAAACGTATACCCATTGTGATTCCATATAACAAACGAAACGCACCCCTAATCTTTACTGAAATCTTGATACATTCAAAAACCTAGCTTGTGCTTTCTTCCCTCTTTAGAAACGTGAAAAAGTGATACAATGAGTTTATTCTTAAGCTTAAGGAAAGCTTATATGAAACTATATGGTTTGGCGAAGTTAGTCCCTATTACCCGAACTATTTAATGAGTAGTCCTTTTTTCTTGTTAAATTGTCTTCGTGAAAGGTCCATTTAACTAATGGAACCTTAATAATATAACATGAGTTAACTTGAAAACTTTAAAGTATATATAAATTGTTGCCATACAAATTAGGGTGTTACAAAGGAGCTTGGACTTATGAAGATGTCAATTTACATAAAGAGTAAATTACACGGATTCCATGTGGTTTGTGCTGTCTTTCATGTATGTTCCTTTGATTTTTTAGGACATAATAAGTCCTTAACTCTAAAATGCTTAACACTCAGGGTCCCTTTATCAAATAAACCTTATTGAACCATGAATGTTAAGAGTTTCAGAGTTAGGACTATGAGAAAAAGTCAAAGGATTATACATGAAATTTAACGCAAACCAGATAAATAATTCATGTAATTTACTTTATCCACAGTTAATATACTTTATTTTACGCTTTAATTAATGAACAAGATTTTTAACCCGTGATCCGCTGCGGAGCGCGGGGTTTCGCGTTACTTCTTTTGTATGGTTTTCCTATTTTAGGCTTGTGTTATCACTTTAAAAAGCTATAGTGTTTTTAGAAAATAAGTTTACATTTTGATCTACTTGAGTCATCCAAAGACAATATTTGATACATACATCACGTCCCATATCAAAACTAAGTTCAATATTCACAGTACATTTCAAAACCACAGTCGAAAAAGACTAACTCACTCGTAATCTTTGCAATCTACTTAGTTTACCCATGCTTGGTGATATTCCGCCTCCAGAATCCATGTAAGGCCAGTTTCTACAAAACTAAAAAAATGAAATCAAATACTACAATCACTAAAGACACATTAGCTTATCTTTTGGGCTTATTTGAATGTGGAAAATGTCACTCTTTACCAGCTTTTGAGTTTAAGCTTATAAGGGAAAGCGTAAAACCTAAAACAATAGGAAGCAGGCATGTCTGCAATCGACATTAGTGTTATGGCCTGAAATATAGCTGCGCTAACAGTATTCTTCACCCCCTAATCTATCCAAACTTATCCCTTGAAAATCAATAAAGATAAAAAAGAAGTTACAATGATAAAAGATAAACTGGCTTGCTAAATTTTCCATTAAAGCTTTTAAATAGTGTGACAAAAACTATTATTGGAACATCAACCAAGCAATATATCTAAATCATCCTGGCCTATTTATTAGAGATGCTTACCCGTCATGTATGCCTCCAGTGTCGTAACATAAGTTGTGTATCATTTTTGCTTCAACGTGTGTTGCTTTTCAAGCTCTTTCTTAATCCTTTTTGGATTTGCTTCAACCTTTCATGTATTCTCTCTTCTTCACTCTGTCCAACACACATAAAGTAAGCAACTAAAAATAAGGTCAACTATGAAACTCTTGTAAAAAAAACTCACCTATCTATTAATCTTTGAGGCGGCCTGTAGAACCACAATCAGAAATATGCAGGTAGACAAGTATTCTAAACCATCAATAACACAATTTGGTTTGAGACACAGGCTACTCAAAGATAAATGTTTGGCTTAGAATTGCGAGTGTGGACCAGGCAAAAGGGTATCAGAACTCGTCATGGCTGCAAACACTTTTGTTATCGTGTCGCCCCGCCAAGATACAGTTCGCTTTCGCCTGCGGTGATCCAGTAAGTC
>BQNB010196626.1:0-11274 GCA_026074375.1 Tanacetum coccineum | reverse complement strand
TTTGAAATATTGTTTTATATTATTATTTAGTTATTTTATTATGTGTATTGTTGATGGTTGATAATAGTATTATGTTTAAAAAAAGAGTTTATTTATGATATGAGTAGTTATTTTTACGCGGCGTGTTTAGCGCGGATAACACGCCGTGTAAAAAATAAGTTTTCCTTGAAGTATAAAAAATAGGTTTATTTATGATATGAGTAGTTATTTTTACGCGGCGTGTTTAGCGTCTTATACACGCCGTGTAAAAAGTAAGTTTTCCTTAAAGTATAAAAAAATAGGTTTATTTAGAATGTGAGTAGGTTTTGTAAGAAGGTACACTCATAAAGTTGCGGCTAGTTTTGCCAAATGTGGCTAGTTTTGCCAAACATTATGTGTTTTAGTAAGGTTTTACACGCAAAGACGCACGCGGTAGATGCCTTTACGTGGCTTAAACTTAGGAGGTATTTTTTTTTGGAAAAAGTAAGTAGGTTTTAAAAGAAGGTAAACTCTGCTGAACAACTACCGCTAGTTTTGTCAAACATAATGTTGATGTGAAGTCCTTTTTGTTACCGGAGTGTTTAGCGCGGATAACACGCCGCGTAAACTTGTAGAATATAAGCTTTATTTTTGAGTAAATTGCAAAATGCGTCCAGGTGGTTTGGCTAAATTGCAGTTTCAGTCACTATTCTTTAGTCATTTAATTTTAGTAAGGGAAAGAGTGCACTTGTAAGTTCCTCACAGGGATGACGAATGCACTTTAAAAAGGATAAGGACTTAACGTGCAATTTGGCGAAACCACACGGAAGATTTTTGCAATTTACTCTAAAAGTAAGTTTTGTTTAGAATATTAAAAAAATAGGTTTATTTAGAATGTAAGTTTGGCATGGAAGCCATAAACTATTATGAGAAGCTTTTAAAATACATTTATTTATGAGGTGAGTAGGTTTATAAGAAGGTACGCTCGGAAAGCTAAGCTGCCGCTAGTTTTGTCAAAAAGTATGTGTTGATGTGAAGTTTTTTTGTTACATGACGTGTTTAGTGCGGAAACTTATAGAAGATTAGACGCATGTTTTGTTTAATTACGAAAATTAAGTTTTGTTTATAATAAAGAAAAAAATAGTTTATTTAAAATGACTTTATTTATGGTAAAAGTAGGTCTTATTATAAGGTATAATCTAAAGCTGTGGCTAGTTTTGCCAAACAGTATAACATGATGTGTATTTGTATGGTTTTACACACAAATACGCACGCGCTACATAAGTGTGTTTGGATGTTGAACTTGTTAGTAAATGAATTTATTAAACTTACTTTTTACGAATAGTAATTTTATTTAAACTATAAGTTTGAGATGGAAGCTATAAACTATTCGAGTAGCTTGTAAAATAAGCTACATTGCTAAAGGCGAAAGCTGCAGCTAGTTTTGTCAAACAATATGTGTTGGCATGTGTTTTTGTATGATTTCACACACACTCACACGCGTGCTAAATAAAGTTTACTATGTGTGTGGATGTTGAACTTGTTAGTTACAGAATTTTGATGCGTCATGTTTGGCGCGTAAACTTTTAAGAGATTAAACTTATATATCATTATGAAAAATAAGTTTATTTAAATAAGAGTTTGACATGGAAGCTATAAACTATTCTAGTATCTATTTGTCAAACAATGGGTGTTTTTGTATGATTATTATGCTTACACACGCTCAACTTAAAGTGGATGGTGAACTTGTTTGTAAAATTTCTTCATTGCGTGGCGTGTTTGCCACACAAACGTGTAGGGGCTTAAACTTGTATTTTTACGAAAATAACTATATTTAAAATATTTAAGAATAAGATTATTTAAAATATCAAAAATAAGTTTTTTTTGGTTGACAAGGAAACTATTAACTATTCTAAGTGGCTTTTAAAATAAGCCAACAACTGGCGCTAGTTTTGACAGACAGTATGTGCTTATGTATGATTTCCCACACGCACACACATGCACGCAAAACATAAAATTAATCTGTTTAGATGTTGAAGCTGTTAGCAATATGTATTTAGTGTTTGTATTAGTTGGTGCAATTCTACTGTGCGTTATGTTGTATTTGTATCTTCTGTAGTTAAAAGGTATTAGAACTTAATAGTTAGTTGCATATAGCTTATTTGTGCCCTATGTTATACACACTCGCACGTTACTAAAAGTTACTGTGGATGTTACAACTTTTTACTTGTTACTAATGATGATTTTTTAGTATTTGTATTATGTGCTCTCAGTTTTAAAGTTACCATGTATGTGGATGTTGAATATGCTTGTAACATTTCGTGAATATTTGTGTCATTTTGTGAGATATACTGTCTAGTGTGGTTTCGTATTTGGAAGTAATGGTTAAAAGCTGATAATTGTTGTTGGAATCTAGTAATGGGTTGCTGATAGTTTATTAGTGCCCTGGATTTCACAGACACGCATGCACTAAATAAAGTTACTTACCTTGCACGGATGTTGAACTCTGTAGTAGAAGTTATTTGTTATGGAGGTGTGTTTGGCGCCCAAACTAATAAGAGGTTACAGGAGCTTAAGCTTATTTGGCTAGAAAAAATAAAGTTTTATAAACTATAAGCTTCCATTTGCCGAAAAAGCTTATGATAAAAATAAACTTTCAAATTCTAAGCTCCTACAAGTTGCTTTCTAAATTAAGCTCCAGCTTCAGGGTACAACTCGTTTGGCCAAACACACACTGGTTTTTGTACCATTTTACACAAATACACTTGCATTAAAAAAATTATTGTGGATGTTCGACTTCTTAGTAAAATTTCTGCAGTGGTATTATTCTGTGAAATATACTGGTTGTGCTTCTTTTTGTGTGTGTATACAGTTATGGTGGAAAATTGATCATATTTGTTTTTAGAACTTAATAGTTAGATGCGGATAGTTTATTTGTACCCTAGATTCCACACGCACACACAAACTTTACAAAAGTCACTGTGTGCGAATGCCAGACACTTATAATTGGTGGTAAAATTACATTATTTTGTGTTTTTATTTGTATCTACAGTTATGGTAACAATTAGTTGCAGATAGTTCGATTATGCATCTATTTCAAACACAAACACACTACAAATAGTTAGAGTGGATGCCGAAGTAGTTTTGCAATTTTTTAAACGATATTAGTATCACTTGGTGAAATGTACTGCGTTATGCTTTTTTGGTGTGTTTTACACTTATGGTGGAAAACTGATATTTGTTGTTGTGTTCTTATTAAAGCTTGATACTTAGCTGTGAATAGTTTATCGATACCCTAGATTTCACCACTCCCACTGTTAGACCAAACTAGATTAGATGGGCCGGTCCAATTGTTTAGATGGGCCGTACCCTTTAGGTTATGTGTTAGTTGCTTAATCTAAGCTATGACATTAGTATAAATACACATACAATCTAATGTACAAATCACAATTACAATTACAATAATATATACCCTTTGAGGTTTTATATCGTATCAGAGCCAAAACCCTAAACAACCTTTTTTTTTATCCGTTACCAATGGTGCCATTGTTCCAAAGGAAAACCCCAATTATCTAATTTGGGTCTCCAACGATGCCCACGTTCGTATGCTAATCATCTCTACAATCTCAGAAGCATCTTTTCGCCATGTTCAAGGTACAACTTCTCGTGATCTTTGGTTATCCTTTAAAAAGGCGTATGCACCTCATTCCACAGGGAATACACTCTCAAAACACAACTTCTCAGAATAAAGATGCACGGTGATGAAACTCCCGATGCTTACTTAAATCGTGCTCAAAATATTGCAGATGCACTCTGCCGCCATTGTGAACCTTTAAAAGATAAAGATCTCGTTATGGCTTGTTTACCTCATCTCAGGTCTTGCGAGAAGAATATATAACATCATAAAAGCTACAATCACCAGGCACGTCTGCCCGTCCCAAAGTCCAACTTCATTAGTAGTAGTAGCTAGCTTACAACATGCAACTCCTTAGTGACATGATTAAAATTTATGCTTATGTAAAATACTACTCGTACAACCACTCCACCCATTATGCAACCATAAGTGTCCCCAACTTCAATTAATAAGCCTTTATGGTGCTCAGCGGAAAAAGCCATACAAACAACAACAGGAAGTAACATAACAACAAACCGTGGCAATTCTGCAACGGACTCTTGTGTAACAAGACAACCGATGTCATGAATAATGGTCGACAATTTGATTTGGCATTGCCACCCAAAATAACAGTGTATTGCACTAAGCAATAAATTGGTAATGGCAACGATGAGTCATCACAATGCCCTAGTAATCGTGACTATCTACTGTCGCCTCGGCATACGCCGCTAACTTTGCAAATACACCGTGCTCAATCCTCTAATGCCTCTGCAAATATTCAGACACCGGAGCAAATAGTCATGTGACCACTTCAGTGGCATATTATGGTGACGACGCACTTCATGTTGGCAACGGTAAGGGTCTTCCTATTCTTCATATTGGTTCATCTAAGTTACCCCACCACCAAAAGACGTTTTCTCTCCTTCAAAAACATTCTTCATGTACCATAAATCTCCCACAATCGCCTATCGTTCAAATTTGCCATGATAATATGTCTTGTTTTTGAATTATCACAACTTCCTTCAACTAAAGTCCATCATAAATTTCTTTTTTCTTTTTTTTTCGTCGGCTGTACAGGCTTCCCCAACCATTTGTGCATAGAACGGCTCGGACAACCCATCAACGGTCTTTTGCATTCTAGCTATGCTATCTAATATTTCTCGTCCGTTACAATATAAAAAATCTGTCAAGTTTTCTGCAATTCTGTCCATTGGAAAATCTTCAAATACCTTTATATTGAATCTGGATTTCGAAGTAAACAAATAACTTAGACTTGGTTTAATATGATGTTTGTGGGTCCCGCACCTTTGTTATCGTTTGAAGTCATAGAAATTTTTATGATAGTGTTTGAACCATACAAATCCTCGTTTACATTGTGGATACATCATTTAGCTAAAAATTTCGATGGTGTAGTACTTCTATTTCCACTTTTAAAAGTTCAAGTTTGTGCAAATGGTTGATAAGACAGTCGATTCACCACAAAATTAAAGATTTTCAATTACCTATGGGTGGTGAGTTTCGCAATTTAGCTTCGTTTTTCTCTTTTTCGCGTAATGGGAAATAAATCCTACGAGATCTGTCCTCATAAACAAGTGAGCAAAACGGCTTTGTTTGAACGTCGCAATCCGCCAATGGAGACCGTCTACTCTTCTTGTCTCAAGCATGTCTTCCACAACCGATTTAGGCAATATGCTTGTTGATACTAGCTGTTTACTCCTAATCAATACGCATGCCCTCTCTCCCACATCAACGAATCACCCTTTTGAACTATAATTCAACGGTCCTCCCTCCCGCTTACTTTTTTTTTTCTTCGTGTCTTTGGGTGTCCTATGTTGCCTTTCCCCATCTTGTTCGTAACGTTAAAATCGTCACAAAATGGATTTCCGTTCCACTCTGTGTGTCTTTCTTGGCTACAACCCCTCCCATCATGGATATCGTTGTCTTGATATCTCTACCGAGCGTCTTTATATTGCTCGACATGTTCGTTATAAATGAAGCACAAAATTTCCCCTTGATATCCTACAAACAACCTTTCCCCCCCAGACCCTTACGAAAACATCTCCCCTATTACCTCCCTCGGAATCACCTGTGAAATTCCTACTACTGACGCATGGCCAAGTCCCATCGTTCACCACGCTCACTCATTTAACTCCATGCAACCAGTTTCACATTTAGTCACTACCTTCAATACTTCTCCCCGAGTCTTCAAATGGTCCAAGCCAATCTCCGTATCGACTACATCAATCCAACTACCACAACCACTCACCTTACCCATCACGTAATCGTAACTCCTGCAAATCCCCCTTCGTCAAACATCGCAAACAATAAAACGGTTTCCCTACAATCCTTCGCAAATCATTGTGCTACACGTCCTCTCGTCCCACTACCATTCACTTGAACCATACCTCGTTTACCGTTGCCAAACAACACTCCGGAATGGCGTCAAGCTATTAAAGAATAGTATAGATGCTCTCATGAAAATGGAAACGGGTCTTTATTACTCGAGCTTCTACTACCAATGTTGTTTGATAGGTAAGTGGGTATACAGAGTTTAACAACGACAATAATGGTGTTATCATTCGTTACAAAAGGCAAGATTAGTTGCCAAGAGGTTTGTCGGCAACATACCAATTCGAGACACACTATTTCGAGCTGTTTTATCACTTGCGTTACTAACGGACTGGCCACTATTACGCCAGTTAATATTCAGAATGCATTTCTTATCATGGAAATCTTAAGGAACGGTTCTGGTTTATATGAAACATCCACCGGGCTTTATTGATCCACAACGACCAAATCAATGTATTTATTGCTTCATTAGTCCTCATTAACGGCTTAAAGCAGGCCCACACGCGCTTGGTTTGAGCGCGCTCTCCCAAGGCCTCTCGATCTTCGGTTTCAAATGCTCCAAAACGGATCCACTTTGTTTATTTATTCGCATGAGTAGTGGACAACACAAAATGAACATTATGGTGATATGTGGATGACACATTGTTACAGGTAATAACAATGGGCACTATTAAGAACAGATATAAATTTTGTCACTTGGATCCGCTTTTTTTTTTTGCAATAAAAGATCTCGGTCCACGTAACTACTTCTTGGGTATTGAAATTGTTCCGCATGTGTCCGGCATTCTCCTATCTCAAAAGAAGTATATTTTGGAGCTATTACAAAGTGCTGGTCTTTCTAACTGCAATCCCGTGTCTTCTCCCATGGTTACCTCGCCTCAAAAAAGTCTCAGTTTAAGATGTCAGTGACCAGCTTTCTATAATCCAGTAAAATATCGACAATAGTGGGATCATTACAAATTTTACCCACCTTCTCGTGCCTGACAAAGCTAATTTTGTTGTTAACAAGAGTATGATCACTATATGCATGGCTTCGAACCGAGGAAAATCATTGTGGTGGCAGTTAAACGAATTTACTTATCGTTCAATGGTACGTTACGGTTGAACATTGGTAAGCTCAAACGTCTATACTTCGGTTTTAACCCAAACCCTTCAAGCTTTTACTACAGTGCTATGGAAAGGTATCCCGATACTTCTCTTGAAGCTTTCCTCATATGCTGATCGCGAAACGGTCCATCGTGTGAAGATTTGCTATATATCTTGGTTCAAACCTCATACTCTACCGCTCGTAAACCACGGTACGGTTTTCACGTTCCTCTACAGAAGCTGAATACAAGGCTCTTGCTGAGCTTACATGGCTTCAAGCTCTTCTTAATGAGCTTGGAATCCGTTCATCTTCAACTCCTATACTATGGTGTGACAATCTGCTTGGTGGCAACCTACTTGACCAGCTAACCCCTATCTTTCATGCGCGAACAAAACGACGTGAAATATGACACACTGTTGTTCGGAAAAGGTTTGCTCAAGGAAATCTCGAGTAATCAACCATATATCTACTATAATTGGTGGTAAAATTACATTATTTTGTGTTTTTATTTGTATCTACAGTTATGGTAACAATTAGTTGCAGATAGTTCGATTATGCATCTATTTCAAACACAAACACACTACAAATAGTTAGAGTGGATGCCGAAGTAGTTTTGCAATTTTTTAAACGATATTAGTATCACTTGGTGAAATGTACTGCGTTATGCTTTTTTGGTGTGTTTTACACTTACGGTGGAAAACTGATTTATGTTGTTGTGTTCTTATTAAAGCTTGATACTTAGCTGTGAATAGTTTATCGATACCCTAGATTTCACTCCCACTACAAAAAGTGTGTGCGGATGTTAAGCTTGGTAGTAAAATTTCTCTATCAAGTGTTTGTTGTATCCAAAGTCATGGTAACAATAAGTTGCCGATAGTTTGTACGTGCATGGATTTCACACATGCAGAAACTAGAGACCGGGAGAGAGACAGTGAGAATTCTGAACTTGTTATTAACATCTAAAATCTTTGTCTAATTTAGTAAATAATACTAACATTATGCATTTTGTATCTAAATTTATGGTGTAAAACTGCTGACGGTTGGCTAGAAACTTGATCGTGGGGAATTTTTCATTTATATAGACTTGGTGTATATGTGACATATTGTATGATGCGCTTTGCATAAAATTCTTGCAAGTTTATGATTTGCCGATACTTAAAACTCTCATATATTGCCTATGCGATAAGTACCGTCTACTACCCCAAAAATACATGTCAAGATATGTGTTATGAAACTTGTTTCAATGGACTTCGTGACAAATGTACCATTATCATCTTAATTCACAATACTTGTTTTTATCATAGTTGACATCTCTAAATGTTCTTCTAAAATCTTTGAAATCTACAAGAGTTCTATGCATTAATTATATACAGTTTTGAACAAGGCTGTTAGCTGTTCTACAAGAGTTCTATGCATTTAATGTTCTTCTAGACTTTTTGCATGATATATGAATTGTGATTCTTTCTAGTTGTCATTAGCTCCTTTTTAGTTAAAATCTCATACTGACCGGGTATACATTGACTATTTCAGAGGTATTGACTATTTCATCGGCATCAGTGACATTCCGCAAAGAGCTCAAGAATTACCTAATTTGATGAAGCAGGTTAGGACCTCTTTAACATGCTCTGTCGCTCTTACTCCAAATTTTGAGTACAAATGTCAAACCTAAACTATTTGACTACAAGGCACCAAGCTAACTTATGTCTACATAATAACTTGTTTTATTCAATAAAGTTAAAATACATTCTATAGGCATAATTAAATACTTTGGACACTGTGACACGCTGCACAATAAGCTATTAATATGTTTATGATTTAGGTTATAATGTATCATGTATTGGATCTTGATCTATGGTGTGGACTGGTTTTTTTTACTTTTAGATTACTATATTTTGAATTCTCTTTTGAATTATTTTTTAAGTACTGATTAATTATACAGTAAAACTTATTAATGGAGTTTGAAGAGAATAAAAATATCATTGTTGATTAGAGGCTCATTTTAGAGGACTCGAACACTATTTTTAGAATGGGAGTGTCGTGTAAAATTTCGTTACTTTAATATTAAATATTTTACTTGTCATTATCAAAATTTGACCCGGGTATAGTATAGATGTTTATTATCCAAAAGGGTTAGATTTAAAATCTTTAATTGAGGCACACATTTTGGGACTTTGTTTTCTCAGCTTTTTGATCAGAGAATCAGAAGTTAACTGGGTTGTGTTCCTCATATGATTAAATTTCCTATATATTGGATTTTATGAGTGGATACGGAGCTCTCTTTTCTTGTTTTCTGTATTTGTTTGCTTTGGTGGGAATTGTATGGTTATGTTTATGAACGCACTATGGGTTTTCTAACTATTAATTCGACAAGCATATCACCTCTCATGAATGATGATCTATTTGGACGATCAATCCCTTTATTGAGACTGACACGCACACAGGGTGTATTAATTACGTCCATTCCTCTCTCTAGACCTTCTGTAGCACTCATAGCTACGGCCCAAACTCGATTGTTTCCTAATATTTGCTGTACCTCACAAGTCACATTAATTGGTTCACCGTTGATATCCCGGCCCTTAACTACCGGAGCATTATAAATATTAGGCATTTTGCCTGGCGGAAAAGCTACATCTTTGTATTTTTAGCTGAATTAGGAGCGAGAGATTGACAAAATGAACTATATACACACACATGCATGCCCTTTACTTAAGGTATTTATAGTATTTTATGCAATAATTATAAATTGCTAACACCAATTATGTTCTTAGTTATGTCGATGGACAAATGATATGTCATTTCAAGCCGCTATCATGGTGCTGATGATCTCAATAAAGGTTCTCTTATATCCTCATTTCTTTCATTCCATGTAGCAGCACATGTGCCCAAGTAAATGGGTCTCATTCACGACATTTGGTTTTCATGGTTATATAACACAATCAGATTCTAGTTTCTGAACTATTTTTGTATCCAACTATCATGTTACCTCCCTAAGTATTTAATTTTGTTACCTTGTTTCTTATAGGGTGCATGTAAAGCTGGATGGTTTAGTGAGAAGGATAATGAAGAACTTCATAGTCTTGCCAATGAGGTTCGTAAATGGTTGTTAATTGGTACATACTAGTATTTATCAATATTCCCTGCACTTCTACTTTTTCTCTAATAAAGTCTTCTCTACTCTAATTGTAGATAGCAAACAATTTCTCCAGCGCTAAAGATATGATTTCTGGGGAGAGCACATTTCACCAGACTGTCTCATCAGTTATCTCGAGGTGTTTATCATTTCTTACTGCAGACCGGTTTTGGTATTATGTTCAACTGCTATCTTTTATATACTTAACCTTTTGGATTCTGTACTTTCAGGTTCTATCCAGGAATGAGAATGGGTGGAGTACTTGCTTTTATTGAGGCTACGGTAATAGCGTTCCGTTTTCCTTTAACAAATCTAACTTGATAATTTATGTACTAAGTATCATTTTGTCTATTTTGTAGCCTGGATATGGTGCATATGTGAAAGACTTCTATATGACGGCGAATGCAAAAGCATCTAATGAGAAAGTAGTAAGTGGTTCTTGTCTTGTTGCTCTTGTACAATAAATCATCCTTTGGAATGTGGACTGCTTATTAGTACCGTAGTACTTGTATCTACTTACTTGATATACGGGATACATGTTAGTTTTATCATGTATTCTGATTAGGACAATTTTTTAACCAAAATTTTGATTCAATAGTCGGTGGTAGTTTGCTAAGAAAGTGCATCACAGTAACCATTATCTTTTACTTATTGACGTCATTCACCACACAATTGATTAGTTTTTGGTTTTTGCTTTTAAGTTTCCCATTTCTCTATTTAACTCCCCTGCAGTATTTGTTTGTTGCTCGGACAGATACTACAGAGACATCGTCGTGCATCGTAAGCCCCCAGCTAGTCAAGTATGTTTTTTTTAACTCATCCTTTATTCTTTTCACAGAACATGCATACATTAAAAGTGGTCTGACCCTAATTGTTTCTGTTCAATTTCTAGCATTTTGTTGAACGGAAAACCAGTCGAGAAAAGGACTTATGCTCACACGGTATGTATAGATGGTTTATGAGGGTTGCTACCAGAGGTGGCAAATTGGGTGGGTTGGAGAATGGGTCAAAGTAAGTAATTTTAGTATGGGTCGAAATAGGTCAGGCTGGATTGGTTTGACCTTCCGCCCATTTTTGTTATGTATTCAGTTATTTGTTTAAACTGTGCCAAAACTATTTGCAAGAATAATATTACTG
>BQNB010196625.1:0-11274 GCA_026074375.1 Tanacetum coccineum | reverse complement strand
TGTAAGACTGAAAATAGCACAACGAGATTTGACAGTTTGAATGTATGTAGAAATACATGAATGTGATCTTGTAAAATTTAGACTCTAATGCACATCAGTTATGTCAAACATCCTATTCACCTGATAAAAACATGCTTAAAATGTCAACATAAAGTTGGTGAGTTCATAGGTTTATGTACGTATAAATGTATGATCAAAAAAGTATACTGTCTACTGCTTCACCATAGTATCATGTAAAATGTTTAGTGACTACTGCTTCACCATAGTATCATGAAAAAGTATTTAACAATTAGTGACGTTCAATAAAACTAGTGTGGACCACAAGATTTCAAGATGTACGACTATTGTAACACATACAATATCAGAAAATGTAATTATGACTGCACTAAGCTCGTGACACTAACGCTACGACTTGTATGTGTGAAATTTAATGCAATTGAATGCCTCGTGTAAATGTCAACCCGTAACATCAAAATCCGACATGATATATGTCCGTTACTTCAGTACATCGAAACTAGTGAGCGCTACTCACTCGAACGGGGATGTCAATCTCAAATAGATCTATTTATAACACACGCGCTTACATCAGTAATTAACAGTTCATGATAGCGGGCTTTGTGGGTTACTGCTACTTAGGCACGCTACGTAATTATTGTAAACATTAAAAATTATTATACTTATGTCCTTTTGTAAAATGAGCCATGTAATGAATCTCACTCCGAGATTTGTAAATGAGTATGAAAACGAGTATGTAAATGAGTCTTTTAAAAAGTTTGTAAACGAGTATGTAAACGAGTTACGAAAACGATCGTGTAAACGTATTTGTAAACGAGCATGTATTCTTCCCAAAATATTTAAAAGAAGTAAAATAGGGGTCATGAAACTCACCTCAAGTGAAAGTGTCGAACGTAGTAACAATCAACAAAGAATGACGTCACAAATAGCCGGAATGCAACCTAATTAATTATAGGTCCGATAAGTATAATGTACTTGAAATAATTACAACAATGTATTTTATAAAGTTATATCACCACCTAATAGTTTTTGTTTAGTTTATAAGTCGAAACAATGTTTTCGTTACGTTCGTCATTTAATGTCTACGTATATGTACTTGTAAAATATTACTTTAGTCTGATTAATAATTATTGTCGATAACGCTTGATTTAATATTTTTATTATTTTTGTAACGGAACTTTATATATAGTTCAATCAATTCATAAAATAATATTTATAAAGTTTAAAACGCGTATAAATATTATATAAGTAATACTATATTATTTCGTAAGGTTTTTATAGTCCAATCGGACCCGAAAACACTCATAAATACCATTTCTATTTTCCAACAACAACTACATTTTTATAAAAGTATGCAGGAAATTTTGTATAAAAGTTATCTAGTTTCTATGAAGATTTACTCATTTTCATTACACTTTTAGGCCTCGAAACTCAAAATGTTATAGCAAAACTTCATTCCGAACAACATTCTAGTTTTATAATTAAGCCGGTTCGGACCCAAAAGCCCTTAAAAACATGTTTTAAAATTTGACCTGCTCGTTAGAGTTTTACCAAAAGCTGTCAAAAATTTAAAAGTTACCGGTATCTTTAAAAATTCATATCTCATTCGTTTTACGTTCGTTTTTCGAGTTCTTTATATGCACGGAATCATCTTGAGATGAGCTAACACATTTTTAGGTTTATAAACTGCCTTGAAGTCCGTGCCAAGACTAGTAGGGACGACTGTCCCAAATTATACATATACTTACTTCAAGGCCCGCCCGATGGGCGGGTAGCTGTAAGATTATCTTTGAAGATACAAAATTTAGTAGTAGAATGGAAGATATAAATAACGTTACTTGCTTCAATATTAAAAACAAAAAAAATGAAGGTGAAAATGTCATTGTAAAAACTCCAAAAAGGAAAACTAAATGACCTTTATTGTTTAAAAATAAGAAAGCTAAATAAAAATATATAGTTGATGAAAGACTTCTTATGTAGAATGCATGACTTTTCTTTGAGACCTCTACTTGTAAAGTTGCATGGCTTAACATATGATATATAACATCTATCAAAGAATCATCATATTAAAGTACTTCTTATCTATAGAGTAATTCAATTGAAAGTTGCATAGCTCTACAAAATGAAATTGGATTTGAAAGGCCAATTGGTTTCATAACTCTACAAAATGGACTTGAAAGACCATTTTGTAGAAGATACACTAAAAAAGAGAGTAGTAAGTTTCAATTAGCAGTAGGCGTGGAATAGAAAATGCAAACACACACTAATAAATTGCTTAGACTAAACATTTAGATTGCAATTTGAAAGGAAGAAGATAACTTTAACTTCAGATAATAATCAACACTGATACTCTTTCTCACGTTAATTTGAAAGGAAGAAGAAACTAATATTTTTGAGAAAAGTATTTCGATTCAGTTATTTCGGGAACTATATAACACATCAAGACTTATATAGCATACTTGTCATTCAACATGAGTACTAAAATTTCATTGTTTCCCACATATTGGATAAAGAAATACAATATAAGATACAATGGCAATAAACCATAACTTGGGTAAGCACCACATCAAGCTAAACTACTTATCCCCAAAAGGCAAAAAACAAATGAAAGAAAAAAAATTAACCAACTATTCTGAACCAAGTGTAGCTCGGCCCAACTTGATATCAAAACCAATGAATCCATATTAGAGGCTTATATTCACTAACAGTAACAAAAGTGTAAATGCACACTTGTATTCCTCATGCATCAGCTTCTGTTGCTCAACTGTTGTTGCGTGAAACACCTTATCTTTTATTTTTAGTAGGCTTAAAGAAGAATGTATCAAACTCATGTAAAGCCTTTGACACTACAAAAGTGACTTTCTATTGGAGATGCCGATACAAAATTCTGCAGATAGATAAAAGAAGTATAGGATATCCCAAGTATTACAATCAATGATGGATATAAGCAAAAAAATTAGGTAAAGAATTTTTTGGATAGAAGCAGAATTACATTTTGAGTCACTGGATATAAGCAAAACTATCTATTTCACAAAGAAATAAAAACATATAAGTGCATCATCATATACTTTCAAATCATCGTTGGAGTTGCTGATACATAATTACCAATTTTGAAAGCCAATTTAGAAAATGCGAACAAATGAAACCTTAAAATTCTAAATAGAAGATAATATAAGTGTTACAACTGGGATCTTTTCATGTTTTAGAGGCCTTACGTATGATCTACCATGAACACGTAAAGGTAAAACATTGACTATTACCGCACACAAAATTCCATTTACTGATTAAAAAACACAAAACAAAATTAACCTTGAAATATCGATTGCACCAATTGTCTTGTAACTACAGTAAGTTAGTTTTAAGTTCAAGCATTCAAAAGAATAATACCAATTAAAAGCTTAATCCACAAGTTGTTGAGAAAGCAATAGTACTTGTAGCCAATTCTAAAAGAGACCCAAATTCCTTTTCTTGTCTTTTGAGGATCTATAGAAACAACCCTGCAAAAAAGTATTGCAAATTCATCTTATTTAAAATAGGGTAAGTTATCACAAATCATATGAGAACTTCATAAAGACAAAGAAAATAATAACATAGAATTTTATCCTTATTTCAAACCTAACGGGAAGTATCCTACTAGTAGATTCCTTTATGGCTTTTGCAAGTGATTATTGTGTCTCATAAACATCACTGTCATACCTTGATTATAGCATAAAGAGTCGATTGGCATGCTTTACACTTGTTGGAAGATCATCATTATCATCAGATGGTTCACCTGCATTTTCGACTATCTATATATGCATACCAGGACTATATCTCGAGGTGGTTGTTGAGCCGTAGCCAAAGCTTGAGCTGGAGTGACACGCTCTACACTTGCTAGAAGAACATGGCTGGTTCCTATAGCCAATTATAAAAGAGACCCAAATTCCTTTTCTTATCTTTTAAGAATCTGTAAAAACAACCCTGCAAAGAAGTATTGCAAATTCGTCTTATTTAAAATAGGGTAAGTTATCACAAATCATATGAGAACTTCATAAAGACAGAGAAAATAATCACAGAGAATGTTAGCCTTATTTCGCACCTAAAGGGAAGTATCCCACCAGTAGCTTCCTTTATGGTTTATACAAGTGATTATTATGTCTCATAAACATCATTGTCAAACCTTGATTATAGCAGAAAGAGTCGATGGACATGCTCTACACTTGTTGGTAGATCATCATTGTCATTAGATGGTTCACCTGCATTTTCGACTATCCATATATGCATACCAGGACTATATCTCGAGGTGGTTGTTGATCCGTAGCTAGAGTTTGAGCTGGAGTGACACGCTCTACACTTACTAGAAGACCGTGGCTGGTTTGTTCGGTATATAAAGCATGAACATCTATATATCATGATTAGCAATTATTAAACAAATAAGGACAATATTTATTTACATTGTTTAACATGTACATGCAAATAATTGCCATTAAATAAATTATGGAAATTTGTGTTTAGATATATATTTATATATGAATAGGTTAAACTGGATGTGTTGTATTTAAAATGGGTCAACTTAAAAAAAATTGCGCATGTCAAATTGTTAGAGTTCTCTATCTAAATGGACCAGCTAATATAAAATATCATAAGCTATATATTGATTGTCAATATTGATTTAGGTCCATCTAAATGATGGTCAGAGGAAACAAAGGGAATACATGACTCACAAAGATGGAAAATTATGGTAACGCAAATGCAAATGCATAAGACATGGCATTGCCAAGTTTTCAATACGTATGGCTATATCGCATCGTGATTAAGACTTTAGGTAGGAGGTTTCAAATTAACGAAACATCAAACTTCTTTAGATACAAAAAGATAATATAGATGAAATACTAAAGAGGAAATATTAAAGAAGAAATATGAAAAAGAAATACTAAAGAAGAAATATAAAGTCGGTGGTTTAACTTAACTAATATTAAGAGGATGATGGGAGGAGTTACCAGTCTTGTATTGTAAGATGCATCTTTATTTTCATCCAAGCAACCTGTTTACAAAGCATGTCTAGTAATCTGATCAGCTAACAAAAATCTTGAACTAAAGACCTAATAGAAGCTATGATAAATCACTCGTGTTCGTTATAGTATAAGACTATAAATATTATTGGTTCAACTACTCAAAGGAAATCCTGGTGTAAATAAGCTATGCAGGATATTAATGTTCATCAATCCTATGCATATTATGTATGTCGTAAGATTGATCAAGTATACAAATTAAAACTTATACATGACTTGACCTTTGCTAAATAATGGTATTTTGGTAATATTGAAGTGAAAACCTAACTCGCTAATTTTAAGCAATGACCCAATGTATATTCAGTAATTTGATATTTTACTACAAATATATAAGTGAAAGATGTAACTTTCCTTTTTCGTACGAGTACTTCCAAAAGCCGCTCGCAGTTTGAAGTCTAAAAGCTTAGCAACTAATTTCAGTGGCAAATGTCAAAAAAGTAATATCATTAATCTTTCTAAAATAATCAAGATTTTCTAATTACTCTAACAATTGATCCAACTATTTCAACTTTAAACAATAGCAATGTAACTAAAGACATGTTCTTTATCAGTTACTACTAAAACTTAAGTTAGTATTCTACTTCACATACGATTGATCATCCAGTGTACTACGCATGATGTGATTGTTTAGCTTTAACAATTGATCAAGCTTAGCATAATTCTACTTACCCACTCGGTAACTATCAATATTCAAGCCCTATCTACAATCATTTAAAGCCAAAATTCATCCACTAACAGTAATAATTAACTTCACATATATCTCAGCTTTAATCGATTTAACAAATAACTTCTTGATTTTAATTTAATTAACCCACAAAATGAAAAATTACCTCCATTAGATGATTAAATTCCTTGATACACGAATTCATCCCTAATCTCAAGAAAACATAAGAGTTCATCAATCATTTAATTTTGCGGGTTTTGTGTTCTTTATGTTGCTCCTTCATCACAAATTCTTTTGATTTGATCGATCCCCAAAATCATCAAACAACCTTGATTGTTTGTGTTGTTGATTCAATTTCTTTGTGGTAGATGTTCTTAATTGATTTGATTGATCCCCAAAAATTTTGAGGTTATGGTTTTGTTTGTGATGAGTTATAATTTGTTTTGATTAATTTTGTTTGCTGCATTGAATATTGGTGATTATTTTTGGAGGAATTAAATGCTGGAAAATGTGAGATGTTGATTATTTGATATGGGACATGTGTTATTTTTTTAAAGATTTTTGCTTCAAGATAAGTTCTTACAAAGCTTATTTTATATAATAGGTAGATAACTTTCTAGTTTGTGATCTTTATCACAATTTAATTACTACAATTCTACTAGTTTTAACACTACAACATCCTTTGTATAATTAAAGTCCACTAGGTTTAGTCCATCTATTTTATTCCCATTATATTTATAAATATTATCAAGAACAATATTGAACTTACAAAACTTTTATAAACAAATTTATTAACAAATAAATTCAACAACTAGTTAAATAAATTAACTAACACATGTAGGATACCAAATTAAATATTTTCTTGCATTCTAATATATTTAACTTATTTTCAACATGTGTATGTATTTACTTGTTTGTGTTTAAGTATTGATCTTCTTGTAACCTTTATAAAATATAAACTAAGTGGTGATTTAACTAAATAATCAAGACGTATATAAATATGTAAATGAAATGAAAGTGTAGAGATTTTGTATGAACCTTGAGTGTAAGAATATGAAGATGAACACAATCAAAACCCTAATTCAAACCTTTATGTTTGATTCTAACCTAAACCCACTTGTATGTTCTTGTAATCTTGCTTCAAAAATCAAACCAAAATGTTTCTTGTTTGTGTTTTTGGAATCGGACCCAAGAGAGAAAGAAAAGGAGAGTACGTATGTTATTTTCTTTATGAAGTGAAGTATTAGAATTATACTTGTTTATAAAGGAAATGGGAGCATGACTAATTGAATTAAATAAGTGTTTAAGGGACATAATAGAAATGGACATGATACGTAACGTATAAAAATAAAATACAAAAAGTTAATAATTATCTTTGTAATAATTATATAACATTTGTTTGACTTAAACTTTTATTTGTTTGATGTCGGTTTATGTTGATTGTTGATTTTTTTTAGTTTACGCAATTTTACTAAACGGTTGAAATTAAAAGTAAACATGTAAAATGACCTGAAATTGTAAATTGTTACATGCTTGGCCTGCTGAAGGAACATTGTGATCACCAATTTTCTAGGATGTTGATTTAATTACTTGAGCAAACCCATCCAGAGCTTCAGTAACCCTGTTTAGAAGACTCGGGAGAGCATCCAACACTTTGAGCTTGGATAACTGAACATTGATGGAAGAAACTTACTCTGGTAAAGCAAGTAATTCAGGTGGAAGGTTCAGCTTGATGCTCTCCAGTGCAGCTACGTTAGATGTATTGATGTAAGAGTGGAAATAAAAGACTAAAACTCCTCCATCTTTTATTAGAGAACATTCAAATCACTTGGAATTTCAATTTCCATTTCCTCTATATACTTTTTAAACTCCCTTACTGCCCTATTGATATCATTAACCTTGGAGGGGACCTCCTTCGGCTCGGTTGGTATAGAGGAACTAAAATCATGATCTGTTAGTAGCTGTGAAAGTTTAGGTTTTAGTGACTTTACCAGTAGCTCTATGAGCTGTTGAACATTGGGGAATGAAGGTTGAGCAGATAGAAAAACAACTTCAACTTCAGAAGCTATCTTCTTTTTCTCCAGCTTGATGTTCTGAGACTGGAGTAAAAGGACTTGGGTGCTCAATTCTTGAATCTTGATGGATTTAGGATATGAGGGAATTAGAATTAAAATGCCTTCAGTTTCAGCATGTGGTTCAGCATGAACTTCCTCCTCCATATTACTTAGAACCATAAAAGGTTGATCATCCTCTTGGGTATCCAAATCCATTACCTCAGTACCAATATATTTAACCAGCTCTGACAGATCCTCCAGTTTGATTTCTTCATCAAAATTTTTAGTAATCTCAGTAGTAGTATCAAACTCTTGTTCAGTATTGGTAGCATTTTTAGTTCCTACATCAGTTTGGACAATGCCTAACCTATCTTTAGCATATTGGGTTTTGTCTACAAGAACATTTCGGTTAGTACCTGCAATAATATGATCAAATGAAAAATTTTGGATTCCTTCATCATTACCTTATTGTTTAAATAATGGATCCTTAGATGCATATTTTCCAGGATCAACTTTAGTTGTGGAATCTGCTAAAGCATTATTTCCTTATACAGGTGATGTTGATGATGCTGACATAACACTACTGAGCTAAAGGTCGGCTCTTCCTTCACTAGTGACCCCTAAAGAAACGGGGTAACTGGTTGCTTGTTGGGCCTCTTTATGCATTTCAGCGACCACAAGGGTGGAAGCTGAAGGCTATCTTAGGTTGTTGTGCTTGGCCATACCAGACTTCTTTTTTCATTTAGAATGGCTAGCTTGAGATCCATCGGCCTCTTTTAAGAGAGTGTCGCTTTGTTTTCCTCTATCTTGGACTGAGGATGGTTTATAACAACTAGAATAATTTTCCTTCGTCCAGATTTAGCTCTATGGTTTTTGCATTTGGGATCCATCTTCTTAGTTTGAGAAGTGGTTTTGGGAGCTTGAAATGCCATTGGCTCATTTGCTGTTCAAATATCTAATATGTGGTCAGTGAAGGAAGATCCTTCAGGTTGGTTTTTCTTTAGTGTCTAATTGTTGACACTGAAGGTTAGAGTAGAGATTGGTGTTGCCTCATCATTTCTATAATCTTGCATTTTATGTTATAATAATAAAGACAAAAACCTTGTGTATGAGATGACCTTTTCCCTATTTCTTTAGTTTTGAAAGAATGTCATCCCAAATTAACTTAGCAAAATCAATGTTCACCCTATTTGCTAGACAATAAAGTATCATAGCATCTTTGTTTGAAATTTGATCAAACCCACCAGTTTTACCCCCTAAACATTGAATGGTTTAGGCCATAAGCAACCGCCACCTGGTGGAAGAAAACTCTTTTTAAGAGTGTTGGTTGCTTCAATTATACCACTGTATTTGATTGTTAGGAAAAATTGTTTGACCAACTCTTGGGTAGGCAGTGCATCATAATCTCTTGAATGAGAGAGATAGTTTTCCCCAATGGCATTTCTAAAGGAGTTAACACCAACTTCTCCTTTTGTGCTCCCAGTGGGAGTTAAAAACCAAACCTTGTTGGTTCTTGGGAGAATTTTGGTAGTGTACCAAAACTCAACAAGGTATTCCTTGTATTGTTGGGAGGGTGTTTTGGTGAAGGCATTTCGAAGACAACACTTAGAGATGAAGTCAGATACTACTAGGAAGTAGGCTGAGTTATTATGTTCAGGATAAAGTGTTGCAACTTCATTGTTGGATTTGATGTTGATTAAATCAGGGTTGAAATCAACTTAAGGTGCATGATCATATAGAATAGGAGTGCTTGGTGATTTTGGTTGATCATGTTGTTGTTTTTGTTATTGTGGTGTTTGTTGTGGGTTTGATTGATCTGTAATTTTTGTTTGTGTGAAGGGGTTTTGAGATTCTGATTGTTTTGAGTGTTATGGATGAGAGAAATTAGATTGGTTAAAGTGGTTGTGTTATGTGATGTTGTGGTTTATATGATTTGTGATTGGTGAGTGTTTTGAAACTTTTTAAAGATTTTGATAACTACCATTTGAAAGTTACAAAGGTTTATGAAAAGTTTTTAGGGTTTGTTTTGAATGTGTGCTAAACATTGCATTTAATGAAAGTTAGCACACATGCTTTTGTCTAACACCTTAAACAGTGAACAACCGTCTGTTTAACTATAAAAGTAGGTAAGAGAAAATATGAGGTCATTCTAACGTTTGAATATCTTTTTTTAATAATATTAAAAATAAGTAACTTATTTGATAACAAAATTACTTAATGAAAAATATATTAATTTTTGAAATATCTTTTTGTCTTTGAAAAACTGACCCTTTGATTAAGATTTAAAGAGCTGAACTAGGTTCAGGTTTGGTGTTATGTTATGCTGAACTGATGGACAAGTATCAAATATTTATAAGCTTAAATAGAATGGTCACTAAGTCACTAGCGCGGTTTTGATTACTCTAGACCAGATGTAACATAGATCGCTAGCGCACTTGTCAATTTACAAACACTTGATACAAACTGAAGAGTATTTAAAGTGGATGGTCACTAAGTCACTGGCGCGGTACTAGACCGGATGTAACTTAGATCGCTGGCGCACTTGTTTATAAATACTCAAAACTGAACTGAAAGAGTGAAAATTATTTTGTTCAGTTTTGACACATATGCTGAACCCCTTCAGTTTTGTAAATCTTTTGAAGGTTCAGGTTTTGTTCCATCAATGTTCAGCATACCTAGTTCAACTATCAATCTTTTAAAAGTTGGTTCATCTAGAGGCTTGGTGAAGATATCAGCAAGTTGATATTGAGTGGGAATGAAGTGCAATTCAATGTTCCCTTTTATGATATGATTTCTGATTAAGTGATATCTAATATTAATATGCTTTGTTCTTGAGTGCAGAACTAGATTATTTGAAATTGCAATAACACTTGTGTTATCACAAAATATAGGCACGTTCTCA
The DNA here is from genome assembly GCA_026074375.1 of Tanacetum coccineum. Taxonomy (NCBI): domain Eukaryota; kingdom Viridiplantae; phylum Streptophyta; class Magnoliopsida; order Asterales; family Asteraceae; genus Tanacetum; species Tanacetum coccineum. The sequence continues at coordinate 588 of BQNB010196625.1, read as the reverse complement.
TATACAATGTCATAATCATTGAGCTGACTCTTCATTCAAAGTATATTGGCACAACATCTAGAAACAGGCACATATTCAGCTTTAGCTGAGGACATAACTATATATTACTGTTTTTTAGCACTCCATCACATAAGTTTGCCTCCTAGCAACTGACAAGCACCTAAAGTTCTTTTCCTGTCCATGTTGCATCAAGCATGGTGAGAGTTTGATTATCCTTTTAGGTCTTAACCTAAACATTTTGGATACCAAAGACCAAGACTAGGAGTACCTTTTAGGTACCTAAAAATTCTCTTAACAACAATAAGGTGTGATTCCTTAAGATTTGCTTGATATCTTGCATAAAGACAAGTTGAGAATTAAATGTCAGGTCTACTTACAGTAAGGTACATAAGTGATCCAATCATACCTCTGTACTGAATCTCATTTACAGATTTACCATTGAGATCAGGTCCTAAGTTATTAGGGGGACCATTAGTTTTCACTAATGAACCATTTATGTCATACTTTTTCAGCATATCCTTGACATAGTTTTATTGGTTGATGGAAATGCCTCTCTCAGATTGTTTAATCTAAAATCCAAGGAAGTAG
>BQNB010196621.1:0-10505 GCA_026074375.1 Tanacetum coccineum | reverse complement strand
TGAGGTCCAACACATAAGCCCATATAAAAAAACAAGAAACTGTTAAACATGAGACCGAAAAAATAAATCCGCAAAAAAAAAAATAAAAAAATTTAACGCCCCCAATAATGCGCGGGACATTAAAAAAAACCTATATAGCAAAGAAAAACAAACATTTAAATATGAAGCTCAACACATAAGCCCATATAAGAAAAAAAAACAAAAACTATTAAACATGAAACCGAAAAAATAAACCCGCAAAATATAAATAAATAAATAAATAAATAAATAAATATTATTACGCCCCGCAACAACGCGCAAAAACATAGAATTAACCCAGGTATTAACACAATTAAATATATATCTTCATTTAACAATGTTGAAAAATTACCCCGCCGCAATGCGCGGTCACATTTCATCTCGTTGGTAACATTAAATATGTGAGTTTTCTATTATGGTCAGTCTATTACGCGACATGAAATTTGCATCAAAGGCCTTTATATTGCTTGATTTTTAGTAAAGAGAAAAAAGGTTTTTCAGATCTAGGGTTGTGCGACTGCGATTTCACTAAAAGCTTGAGACGTGTTTAAAAGTTGATGGATTTTTTTCGCTATATCGAAGTGACGTTTTATGCGATTAAGATTATGTTTTACTAGACGAGTTTGCCTTATTCAAAAAGTCAATTATGTGTGTCACTTTTTTTATTCAAAGTCAACCGTAAATCTCACTTTTCCAAAAAAAGAAAAAGATAGTTGACTTATTAAATAAGACAAACATGATCTAGCAAAATATAAAATTGATCGCACAAAATGTCAATTCGGTCTAGAGAATACTTGCCAATATTTAGACACATGTCAAATTTTCAATAGAATCGTACGCCAATCGCACAAAACTAAATTAATAAAATTTGTCCAGAGGAGCATGCAATAAAAAAATGAACCAAACTTAATATTATCTCTTAAAACTATTTATAAACTGCCCAATAAATTATTAAATTTAGTGTTATGATGTAAAGAATCAACAATTATTTTTTCATTTCTAAAAGACTTGTAAAGAATCAAACCTTGTTTTTTTTTGAAATATTTTGTGTTGATACTTGATACAAAGAGTCGAAACTATTTTTTTTTTAATATTTGTAGCACAATTATTCTAAAAAAACAATATTAAAATGTTTGCGGTAAATATTTGATGTCTACATTAAAGTAAAATACAAAGGGGAATTTGCATACTTATTATGTGGACATTTATTTTCAACTTGTTGTGAAACAACGGCCTAATAGCAACCTATGAAAGAAGAAGAAAGTATAGAGATCATGTATTTCATTAAGATTGATTTGTTACAAGTGCATACAAGTCCATATATATAGTCTCTAGTCATCAATACATTAAGTACAAACATTATTGAGCCATAATGTTAAACCGTTACAGAATATGGATAGCCACATAATAAATAAATATTTATAACACTCCCTCTTGGCTATCCATCGTTTGTTCTCATACGCTTAGATGTGTTGCCTCGTTAAAAACCTTGCTTGAAAAAACCCTATGGGAAAAACCATAGCTAAGGAAAAAAGAGTGCAACGCGTATATTCTCCCTCTGATGATTAGATCACTTAAGTTCACTGAGTCTCCGCATTCCAATGTCATGAACCAACTTCTTGAATGTTGTAGTAGGAAGTGCCTTGGTAAATAAGTCTGTTTGCTTATCACTTGAACGAACCTTTGATGTATCCGTCCTTAAGCTAAGCAATACATGTTGCATTATCTTCATGTACAATTGTGGGAGCCTTCTAGCTTGAAGAAATCCCACATGATTCACGAATATGTTGTATCACACTTTTCAATCATACACATTCTTGACTCGCTTCATGGATGGCCAAGATCTTTGCGTAATTTGATGAAGTGGTACTCATTGTTTGCTTTATGGAACGTCATGAAATAGCTGCATTGAAATTGTGAAAACATATCCAGTTTGGGACCGACCGGTATGGGGATTAGACATATATCCTGCATCTGCAAAACTAACTAGATTTCTTTTGGATGGGTTAGTATAATATAAACTCATATATGTACCTTGAAGGTAGCTCAATATTTGTTTCACCCCACTCCAATGTATTCTTGTTAAACACGAGCTATACCTTGCTAATAAGTTCAACAGAAATGATATATCGAGTCTTGTATGACTCGCAAGAAATAAAAATGTCCCCATGACACTTAAATAAGGTACTTCTGGACCAAGAATTTCCTCATCATCATTTGTATGTCGAAATGGTCATTTTCAACATTTAGGGTCCTTAAAACCATCGAGGTGCTCAATAGATGAGATTTATCTATATATAATCATTTTAACAATTTATCTTTGTATGCATTTTGGTGGACAAGGATTCCATTCTTTAGGTGTTCAATTTCTAATCCGAGACAAAAATTTGTCTTTCCAAGATCTTTCATCTCAAACTATTCCTTTAAGTATTCAACTGTCTTTAGAACCTCCTGTTGAGTTTCGATAATATTCAGATGATCAACACACACAATAATTATGACATATTCATGTCTATATCTTTTTATAGAAATGCATTGGCAAATATAATTATTTTTATATCCTTCTTTTACTATATATTCATCAAGGTGATTATAACACATATGCTCACACCATGATTAATTCAATACAATCAAATGGTATTCTTGAGAACTTTTATTATATGCTTTAAGCATTAAAAATCACTAGCATGCTTCATCCATTTTATAACATCTCAACATCACATGGGCTTTATTTATTTATCTTTTTAGACATGTATTGGTTACTTATTATATTGCCAAACTTGTAAATATTAAATACATTATTAGATCCACCACATGAGAACATGTCTTATTTCCATGTCTCCATGTCTTTACGAAAATATTGGCCCATTGAGATAATGGTGAATATACATAAGCCCATTAATATTATTTTACAACACTCCTCCTTGGATATTCACCGTTTATCATACAGTATATAATGCCTCATTAAAAACCTTATCAAGAAAAACCCAATGAGATAAAAACTTGATGAAGGAAAAGAGTGCAGTGCGCATAATGCTCCTCCTCAATTTAATGTATATATTTCAAGCATCGAATGCTAATCTTCTGAACGAGTTGCTCAAATACTTTTGTTGACAACAACTTTGTAATGAAGTTCACCAAATTGTTGATGTTAAGAATAAGTCCTGCAATGATAACAAAATATATGTGTAGCTTCCAACCCAATATCAAATACATTTGTTGGAAAATATACAATACATGTAGAAATATTAACAGAGAAAAATATATTCTCATGACGCATATTAATTGCAAAATTAACATCAAAACCTCAATTGCACTTATGTATGGTACTTGAGGACCACTCATTTCTTAGAGACATGTGCAAAAGCAATTTATATAAGATGCGTCCAAAATGATTTTGATCCATATAAGGATTCATTCAATTTGATCAAATAAAGTTATTGAGAACTTTATTAATTGTTTCTATAAGTTGAAGTTGTGAGCCATGCTTGAGGCATTACATATCCTTCATAGAATATGAGCGCTCTAATATACCTCATTTTAGGGAATAATAAATACTTCTATATAACTTATCTCATAAAATATCAATAAGATATTTACATCCACCTCAAGACAATATGTCTCTTAATAATCAACTTATTGTTTTTCTGAATTTATCTATTTCACAATTCAAGTATTAAAGCACATAACTTTAGAGCTCTTATTTCAGGTTTTCACAAAAACCGATGTATATTAAATAGATTTTACACATTTACGTGTATTCACGTTCCAATACTTTTAGTATTTGCAAGATACTATGTCTTTTTATGTTGGCCAATTATTTCGTTGAGCGCACATTTGGATATTAATTGATTCGATCCTCATCATGCATAATAGCAAGCAATATATTGTATGTAGACAAATTTATCGACGTCGTTTTGTTTTTGATTCCATATAATTCAAGACAAGATATAATTTATTGAGATCTCATTAGTTATCTGAGGTTCTTTGGAACCTTAATGTCTAGTGTCTCTTTATGAGACTATCATAGGGTCTTTTATACTTCGAACAACCATCTCGTTTTCATGCTCCATATTTTTCATCGAGGATTTTATTTGGAATCGATTTGTCTACCATGTTTGAGGCATGTCATAATAAAATAGTGTCCTTGAGTGACAGCTTATAATCAGAGCATGAGCAGCTGAAATTTTGTTATTGCCAATGTTTATGTATAGCTATTAGATTATCCATTGAATAATAAATTCATAAAATTTCTTTCGAGGATCAATAGAATATGATAATTCATTCTGAATTTGCAGCTACTTCTCTCCTCCTGAAGGAATTATCCTTCTTCTATATCCTTTATATGTGCATTTAGGTGGAGTAATTTGCACAAAAATTTGAAATGGGATATGTTTAGTGTCTAACCAAAAACAATTATAAAAAGGAGGATTTATAATAACATATTAGCATGATGCTAGTTTTATTGTTGTGTATATTATAATATGGCCCCATATAACAACAAAAAGTTTATCTCAATATCATTTAAAATTTAGAAGTAATTCATCAGATATTCATGATGAAAATACTTACTCTAGAATGTTAGGCTCGTTTTGAGCTATTAATCATGCGAACTTGAGGTTGCGATTTGATTACCATTTAGACGATGCATCGATTTTAAACTCTAAATGGTTCATACAATGGATTTGTATGCCTACATATATTCATTTGTTTTCTTTCCAGAAAAATTGAGGAATTGAGTCCCCATTCTAGTTGATAGATTAATAATCAACTTCTTTTGAGAGATAACAATATTAGATTGAAGAATATTATTAGTCTATAGTTTTCGCATCATTAATGACTCAGGATGGTGTAACCGGTCATGCCAAAAATATTAAAATTATTGCTCATAAACTTATGTTATGGTTATGATTAGCTTTTACTAATCTTTATATAATGCATGTCGAGAAAGATACAAATGAAATTTAATGCATTTTCGTTCCCTTGATCAATTTATTTTTTCTTTACGAGCAAAAATGTGCTAGCATAGATTTTTAAATCTATGAATATAGTGTGTAATATCTTTGACGCACTTTTATTTTGCATACATCACATTGCATTTTTTTAAAAATAAATAGCATTTTTGTTTGCTCTTTTCTTATTTTGTTTTGCCACTAGTAGTGGTTTGTTATTGTCATACTACATCGACCATATCCTTTACCATGAGAAATGATGTTTAAACATTTATCATTACATTATAATATTTACATGAGGGAATGATGATCTTATATTGATCATTTTATCGCATTCACTTAAGGGAATGTAGATTTTATGTTGATCATTTTTTCACATTCACATGAAGGAATGGAGATATCACGTTGATCATTTCATTTTTTTTATCTTGCAACTTGAGGTTGCAAGCAAGTTTCTTCGAATTAACACGACAAATAATTTCTATTCACCACGTCCATAATCACGATATCTACATGATCATCGTTATTGAGTCACATTCAGTTGAGTGAATGAAGCAAATTTAATAAACGGGTTTATCGTGTTTGTTCAAACATACCATTGCTTTGTTAAGAAAAAAAAAATTATATCAAAGCATCGTTCTCGATATATGTGCATATTCGAGGCATTAACCATCTCATCACATATTTTCTTGTTATCATTGAGATGTAACACTCAATATTGCGAAAATATGCTCGCATTTACAATATTTTCTTTCTTTTGATGGTCAAATCTTTCTTTTAGATTTTGACATAGGATCTTTCACTGTTAGATATTCTCTTTTAAAATACTCACTGAGATGATGACCAAGAATATCATTGTATTAGTACACTCTTGCAAGGACTTTTTCTTTTAAATTTTAGTTGCAACTTGAAGTTGCTAACTATGTGAAATGACACATTTTGCTAAACGCATAGATATTATTAATTAGTTTCCTCATAAAAAAAAGACACACATATGACAAACTCAATGTCACATTATACTTATACTCAAAACCCATTTGATACGACGTCGTATCAAATGGGCTGGTAGTTGGGCTCCCAAACTTGGGCCGGCCCATTTAGCTTTTTTTTTTTTTTTTTTATGCAATTTTTTTTTAGGCAATGTAAAAAAAAATAGCTCGGTTACAAAATAGAAAAAATATTACAAAAGTAATGAACTTATTCAGATAAAAAAAAATACCCGACAACAGAGACCATAACACATATGGCCAATATAAAAATAAGAAACTATTAAAATGAGTCTGAAAAAAATAAACCGTACAAAAAAAATATTAACACAATATTAACATGAAGACCCAAAACTTATTGCCCATATAAAAAATACCCGCAATTCAGATAAAAAAATACTCGCGACATGAGGCCCAACACATAAGCCCATATAAAAAAAACTATTAAACATGAGACTGAAAAAATAAACCCGTACAAATAAAAAATAGTACGACTTTGACGGTCGTATCAAAATGGGCTGGTAGTTGGGCTCCCAACTTGGGCCGGCCCATTTGGCTTCTTTTTTTTAGGCAATGTAAAAAAAACCGCTCGGCACAAAATAGAAAAAAATATTACAAAAGTATTGACTTATTCAGATAAAAAAATACCCGCGACATGAGACCCAACACATAAGCCCATATAAAAAAAACAAACTATTAAACATGAGACTGAAAAATAAACCCGTAGAAATAAAATAAAATAAATTTAACACAAAAGACATGAGACCCAACACATAAGCCCATATAAAAAAACAAATTATTAAACATGAGACCGAAAAAATAAACCCGTACAAATAAAAAATAGTACGACTTTTTTATATAATAAACTTTATTTATCAAATATATAACATATATCTACCTATTCACTCAGATAAAAAATACCCGCGTAAAGATCTTCGCATTGCGAACGAAACGAGCCCAATATTGCAATGCTTCTGATATACGCACGATTTTATAAAAAAATGTTGAAGTTAAATATATATAGAAAAAAAAATTACAAAACGTACCCTCGGCTTTTAACTATTTACGTTTTTTTTAAATATAACACATATCTATCGAGTCATTCCGACCAAAAAAATACCCACGGAAAGATCTTCGAATTGCGAACAAAACGAGCCCAATATTGCAAAAAAAAAATCAAATTATTAAACATGACACCGAAAAAATAAACCCGCGCAAAATTAAAAAATAAAAAATAAAAATTAATGGCCCGCAACAACACGCGAAAACTTTACTTATCAAATATATAACATATATCTACCTATTCATTCAGATAAAAAATACCCGCGTAAAGATCTTCGCATTGCGAACAAAACGAGTCCAATATTGCAATGCTTCTGATATACGCACGATTTTATAAAAAAATGTTGAAGTTTAATATAAATAGAAAAATAATAATTACAAAACGTACCCTCGGCTTCTAACTATTTACGTTTTTTTATATATAACACATATCTATCGAGTCATTCCGACCAAAAAATATCCACGGAAAGATCTTTGAATTGCGAACAAAACGAGCCCAATATTGCAAAAAAATATCAAGTTATTAAACATGAGACCGAAAAAATAAACCCGCGCAAAATTAAAAAATAAAAAATAAAAATTAATGGCCCGCAAAAATACGCGAAAAATTAACGCCCCGCAGCAACGCGCGGGTAATTTTGCTTGTTTTTGTTAAGAATGGGATGAGATGACAGTCTTGCCAAGCTCTGTAACAAATAAAAGTTCTCAAATCATTGAACAAAGTCATGAAAGTCTCCTCGAGACCCACCTACTATTTGAATAATTTGTCATTGTTTTTGTCATTTTATAACTTCATCGGTCAAACATATCTTTATTTTCCAATAGGTCGATTTGAACAAAGAAGTGAAACAATGACATTTGTTTAGACTATTATTTCCCAATTAATTAGGATACAAACTCTGAATATCTATTTTCTCATCAAGTATACGGGTTTTTGTGAGATAATGAATATGTATAGTCATGGAGTATTATCATTGTTGTTTTTTTTTTTTTGAACATTATTATCATTGTTGTTGATAAACGAAAAACAAGAAACTTAAGTCTAAGCTATATATAAAAGATTGCGTGCTTACGAGGAGTTGGAATGAAGCGGAGCTCTGGGAAGACGTAAACCAAATAAACCAAAGTAGATTCATGCAGACTGTTACCAAGCGTCCAAAGTAGCGCATCCATACTCGCAGACAACAGTTCCTCGGTCCCTTTCCATGTCACAACGTACACAACGTCGCTCACATTCCCGTAAGAAAACATATCACCATTCTCGTATTCTTCTATAATGGATGGAAGTGACTTGCTACCCTTATAGACACCATCATCATCGTCGTCGTCCTCTTCGACTATCTCATGATGACTCCAGCTATTATTGTTGTTGATCCTATAACTGTCGAAGTTGATTATATTAATCGGAGGTGGAGCTATGTCGTTAAAAACTATGTCTTTTTCATCAGCCATGATGGTTGATGCCTTTGTTGGATAAATTCTACTGGCACCCCAAATGAGTTGTGAGAACCAAACTATATATATTGTTTCGTAGAAAGCAACATGCGTTGAAATGTTCCAGCAATATAGCCTTAACCTTATTTTATTGGTTCATCTATTCTACAACGCAGTCACACCATAATTATTTTGTAAGCTACAAAACACACGGACGTGGTTTTATATTCATGTAAAAAACTATTAACATAAATCGTTGATAGCTCAAAATTCTAACGAATTATAATTTTACATGGGTGATCCTCTGATGGATGGTTTTTATTAGACTTTTGATCTCTTATGAATTGAATGATCATGTCAATATGCATGTGACATGATGATTTTTTTTCGAAATAACAAACTAAAAAGGTTATCTTTATCGGTCACCGAAAACCACTTCACTCACCTTTTTTCTTAGTGTCACGTTAGATTTTCATTTCCACATTTTTACCATTACTCACTCTCTCACAATTCACCCTTATCAGTCACACCGCCCTCACCGGTCAAACCTTTCAATTAAATACACACTTTATATAAATATACCGCACAAAACACCCAACACGCAATCACAAACCAAATAAATAATATAAAGAGTAAAGTACATTTTTGGTCCTTGTGATTTGATGCGTTTTTCACTTTTGGTCCAAAATTCAAAAACATTTTGGTTTTAGTCCAAAAGTGATACTTTTGTTTCACTTTCAGTCCAAAAGCATGTTTTTTTTTGTCCTTGTTGTTTGGTGGGTATTTCACTTTTTGTCTAAATTTTCAACATGTTTGGACTGAAAGTGAAACAAAAGTATCACTTTTGGACTAAAACCGAAACTTTTTTGAATTTTGGACCAAAAGTGAAAAACACACCAAACCACAAGGACCAAAAGTGTACTTTACTCTAATATAAAGTATCACCGGAAACCAAAAAGCATTCAGCTCACCTTTTGAGCCATTTTATGCCTCACTCACGCGTCACAACATACCCCTACAGTGGGCTCACCGGTGAGGTGATGCCTCACTATGCACCGATACGGGTAGCCTAACGTCGAGTTTTGCAATCTATTCTTTTTATTGGTAATATATAATGTTAGCTTACGTTTTTATGAATTGATGGTCATTTTATGTTTACGAACCTTATAATAGTTAAAATAATAGTTACGGGGTTCCTAATCTAACATTGTACGAAATATGAGATTTATCTCACATCACTAGAAAAGGGAAAGTGTAAGAGGCTCCTTCCCTGTAAAAGGAGACATCCTTCCTCATTTCTAGTGTTGGATGTTCTTCTTGTTTTATGAGATTATACATTCCATCCATTCTGCTTCTCTCTCTAGTTTCTTCACTCTCTCTCTCTCTCTCTCTCTAACCGAATTTCATATTCGATATGGATTAAGTTTTGGGATAGCAAGTGGTATCAATCGCCAATGGGTGATTTAGTTGTATTTGTGTGTTTTTTTTTGTCGAAATAATTTTTTTATATCAAAAAATGATTTTTGATCTTCCTAACTACTCAAGGTTTTATCTTGTTTAAAGTTTAGGAGGTATTAAAAACTCATTTTTGTAGTTTACTTATTTTCGGCTAGAAAAGTTACCATTTTCGGTTATAAAAGTTTTCATTTTTAAGTGCATGGTTCAAAAAGTTTTGATTTTTATGCTTGCTTAGTGTGTTTAAAACAATTTACGCAAAAATCATGGATCAAATCGGTTAAAAAAGGTGTCTTTAAAGGCGTTTTTTGTCACGTTGTCTAGTTGTTATTTACCATCGAGTTTAAATATTGAGATATTTGTATCAAAACTGTTACAAGGGCAAATAGAAATCATTCAGCAGCTAGATTTGTCATATAACGCTACATAAAAATTGAAAAAAACTTGTACCGAAAATGAGATGTTATTTACCGACTTTGAATAAATGAAAATAGTCCAACCGAAAAGCAGTATTAATACCGACATGGAAATCATTAACCAAAAGTGAGTCTAGGCAGGGATGACAATTGGTTGAGGAATTTCGGGGATCGTACTTACT